>CANUEP010109016.1:0-75389 GCA_947857235.1 Jatropha podagrica
TATTGCAAATCTTAAATTTTCAGGTGTTCGTAAATCCATATCAATCATCCTTATCAAGCTATATGCTGCCTAGTCCATTCCAATTATTTAATATCCAAAAAACAATACAAGTTTTAGTTTAAACCATCTAATTAAATTCCATATTCCCATAAAAAGATTCCAGGAATAAGAACAACAACAATAAATAATAAATGAAGTTTCTACAGTGTTGTTCTTTTTAAGTTTCTTACCTTAATGATCCGTTGGTAGGATTCAATTTGATCGCTTTCTAGACTTGCCAAAATAATAAGCCCAACTGCAACTATTGACGGCCAGTAACTAAGATGCTCGAGATCTGATAGTGCTAGTCATGTGAGGTATCTAGCCCTCTTCTCTACCTCTGCATCAGCTCTAGCAGCTTTTTAATAGAATCACATGAAGTTTCGTATGGTGACAACAGGGATGGGTTAAAGCTATGACTATATTATTTATTTATGCTTGCATTCACCCTCACTTGTGCATGCACATATGCATATATTAAAATAATTGTCTTTCCTTGCTATCTGGACAAGAAAAATAGCAACCCTTTTATACTAACTCCAAAGCAACCCTCATTCTATTTGCTCTGATTTTTGTTTTCCTCCCTCATACATAATAACCATCAACAATACCGTGCTCTAATGGCCACAAGTGGAAGCGCAGCTTCTTTTTGTCTATAATGGTACTTCAATATTCTCACCTACTTATTAATAACCTTGAGCAAAATTATCATGCATCATTGCTTACAATAGCTTGTAGATTTTGCCACTATTATTAAGCCTGCGTGTAAACTCGTGCTTTGACAAGAAGAATAAATATTAGACCTTTAAAATATAAAATAATAATTTGGCAAACTTAGGTGTTGTTCGTTTTAGATTAAATTTTTTATTTTTCATTTTTTTCTTAAAAAACAACCAAAATTTGTTTGTTTAAATTTGTTTAATTTTTTTTCTTCACCTTTTAGAAAACAGTGTTTTAAAACAAAAAACAAAATTTATGAAATAAAAAATAGTTGTTTTTGTAACTCTGCTTTCTATTTTTATTCTACATTCTTCCTTTTTTTTTATTTTTTTATAAGACCTGTCCTTATAAATTTGTATTATTATTATCATTATTACTATCAATGTTCTGAAAATTGGATCAGTCAATGAACTAGTGAAGACAAAAGTTCATTGAACCAGAGGGTTTGACCAGGTTCAATACAGTTCAACTAGATTTTATATGTATTATTTTTAAAATTTTTAAGTATAATTAAAAATATAAAATTTAATTTGGGTGTGGCTATGCATTAATATACCAGTCTACTCGGGCCACACTAGCTACTGGAGTCTGTGTGTTTATATAACGTGGAATTCAATTTTTGAGCTAATCATAGCTAATGACCAGTCCGATTCGACGATTTCTATCCAGTTTGCATTGGTTCTTATCGGTTTCATTTGATTTTTTTATTGCCATTTTTGGCATCCAATCCAAACCGAATTAGGGTCTAGTTTCCGATTAAATCAGTTGAATCGACGGATCCGATTCGATTTTTCGAACCATTATTATTATTATTATTATTATTATTATTATATAAATCTAATATTATTTATTTATCCAAAATATATAAGCATTAATTTTATTTTCTCTATTAAAATTCTACGTTTTTTTTTTCAATCTCTTATTTATTTAGTATCTTTTTTCTATTAATTATTATTTTCTTTATCTTTATAAATTTAATGTCATTTAGTATTATTTATTTATTATAATACTTGGATATTCATATTTTTATTCAATTGATTGTATACATAATAAGAAATAGTTAATTTAACTTTGAACTTAAAAATTAAAGTGTGAAATATTTTTAATTATTTTGTCTTAGATTTTATAGTTTTAGATTCTTGTATTATTAACTAAAATTTTTAATGCTTAATAAGGGAGAGATTTGATAATTAGAAGAATTTTTCACATCATAAACTAAAAGAAAGGAAAAAATAATTTTAGGAAAAAAAATAGTTTTGAGAAATAAGTAAACAAAAACTAAAAACAGTTTTCTATTTCTAATAAATAAAAAATTAAAAACAAACAATTGTAACAAATGCAGCCTTAGTTTTCTGTTGCACAAACCTTATTGGATATGTTATAAGTGTTGTGGTGTGCCCATTCAAGTGGGACCCACATCATTTGAAAGAAAGAAAAAAAAAAGGTAGGCGAAAAGAAATTCAAAGAAGGAAGCACTGTCTATTGAAATTTCTTCAATTATTTTTTGTACAGTAGGTAAGCTACTGTGCCTACTTGACTTTTGTTTCATTTTCTTTCCTATAAATAGATGAGAGTGTGTGTGTGTGAGAATGAGTGGGAGACAGAGCAGAAGGAGCTCAAAACAAAGAAAGTGCCCAGAGAGAGTTTTATGAAGGGTTTCCTAAAACGAAGGAGTGACAAAATAGTGAGGAAATTATTTCTGAGTGTTTTGGAAAACACTGTGAGTGCCACTATTTGCATTAATCTCTTTATAAGCCTACTATTTTTAATAGTGGAAGAATTATTCGGAGTTTGTCTTGTAGATAGCCCTAAAATAATTAAAGGTGAACCACGTAAATTTCTGTGTGTCTCAATTTTATTATTTTCGCTGCTGTGATATTCTCTTAATTTTATTGCGGGACCTAACAAGTGGTATCAAAGCCCGGTTTCGATGAATTCAAGTATTATAGTTAAGAATTTTTCTAAGTATGCACTTGCAGCCTAATTTGACCTTCCACATCAGAAAAGAATTTTTCTTGAACTGCTACTTCGTTTAAAGTCTAGCTAGTCAGAGACTGGTATCAGATCTATGGATATATTTCAAAAATAAACATACCACGATGAAAAGAAAATTACAACAAATTTTTTAGCGCAGTCCGTTCAGAAAGCAGTTGTAGAAACACCAAAGTGATGAATAGTAAAATAGTAACTTGAAAGTTTACGTGAACAGTTACTATTGAAGTTACTGTTGCATAGTCCATCACTATTAAGCCCAGTACTATTAACTGTTACTATTCATTGTTCACGTATACATTTACTGTCCAAGTATATGTTTACTATTCACGTATACATTTACTATTCACATATATGGTAACTATTCATCAAATCGCATAAATAAATTATGGATGACAAATTGACGGGCAGTGTGGTTAAACTCACTTCATCAAATTATCCAATATGGAAGATATTAATGGAAGACCTTCTATATTTTAAAGATTTATTTGAGACAATTGAGTTGAAGGGAGTAAAGCCCACGGAAAAACCTGATAATGAATGGAAGAAAATTGATAAAAAGGCTGTCGGGATAATCAAACAGTGGATTAACCTGAGTGTTATTCACCATGTTGCTCAGGAAACAAAAGCCTATTCATTATGGACAAAGCTCGAGAACCTATATGAATGGAAGAACACACAGAATAAACCCTTTATGATAAGAAGGCTTGTGAATTTGAAGTATAGAGAAGGAATACATGCTTCTGAACACTTGAATAAATTTTAAGAAATTTTGAACCAGTTGGCTACTGTGAATTTAATGCTAGATGATGAGGTGTAAGCATTACTTCTATTGAGTTCCTTGCTAGATAGCTAGGAGACTTTGGTTGTGTCGCTCAGCAACTCAGCTCCTGAAGGAAAGCTAACCTTACATACAATTAAGGATAGCATTTTAAATAAAGAAGCCAGACGCAAGGAATAAAGATCGAGTAGTCATTCAGAAACATTTGTTGCAGTCACAGAAAGAAGGGGGAGGAATAAAACCAAATATCCTCAAAATCCATATAGGAGTGACAAGTCAAGGGGGAGATCCAAATCAAGAAAGGGTATTGCGTGCTACCATTGTGGCAAGCTTGGTCACATGCAACGATATTGCAGTAAATGGAAGAAGGATCAGGCAAAGGAGAAAAAAGAGAAGAAAGAATAAATAGAGTCAGCTTTAGTTGCGATTGATGGAGACGCTTTAATTGATGGTGATGTATGTGTTTCTCATGATGATGTTAATGAAACTTCCACTAGTCAAGATTCCACCTGGATGCTTGATTCAGCATGTTCATACCAGATTGCTTCCAAGAAGAAGTATTTTGCCTCTCTCACTCTTGGAAATTTTGGCCATGTCAAAATGTTAAATGATACTCTTGTTGAACATCGTGGTATTGGGAGAGTATGTATCAAAACCAATGTTGGCCATGAACTTTGCTTAGAAGATGTGAGATACACTCTTGATGCACGCTTTAATTTAATATATGTTCATCTACTTGATGATTTGGGCTATGAGAATTCTTTTGCCAATGGTATGTGGAGACTTTCAAGAGGTAACTTGATATTTGGTAAAGGAAAGAAGCAGAATACTCTTTATCATACCCAAGCCAAGATTTACACAGGGATTGCAAATGCAGGTGAAGATTTCTCCATAGAGTTATGGCACAAACGACTTGGTCATTTGAGTGAGAATGGACTTGAGACTCTCATTAAAAAGAAGATCCTACCCTTAACAGGCACACCGCTGAAGACCTACACTGATTGTTTGTCTGGCAAACAACGTAGAGTTTCATTTCAGAGATCCCTTTCTCCGTCTAGAAAACTCGGTATTTTAGACTTGGTATATACCGATGTTTGCTCTATGATTGATAAATCAGTTGGTGGTTACATGTATTATGTTACTTTCATTGATGATCACTCTAGAAAGGTGTGGGCCTTTCCTATAAAATCAAAGGATCAAGTGCTAGATATGTTCAAATATTTTCATACTAGCACCGAAAGTGAAACGGGAAGAAAATTGAAGTGTGTCAGATCTGACAATGGTGGTGAGTACAGAGGACCATTTGAAAAATATTGCAAGGAACATGGCATCAAGCTTGAGAAGATAGTTCCTAAAACTCCACAATAAAATGGGGTTGCTAAGAGAATGAACAGAACCATCTGTGAAAGGATTCGATGTATGCTCTCTCATGCTAAAGTTCCTAAAAGCTTTTGGGTGAAGCAATGAGGACTGCAGTTTACTTGATTAACCTTTCTCCTTCGGCCTCTCTTAATGGAGATGTATTAAAAAAGAGATGGACAGGGATAGATGTTTCGTATGATCACCTTAGGGTGTTTGGATGGAGGGCCTTTGTTCACATTCCCAAAGATGAAAAATCCAAGCTTGATTCCAAGTCAAAGTAGTGTATCTTCATGGGTTACGGATACACAGATATTAGGTATAGGCTATGGGATCCAGTTGAAAAGAAGATTGTAAGAAGCAGAGATGTAGTGTTCTTAGAAGACTAAACCATTGATGACATTGAGAAAAATGAGAAGCCAAAGTCTGTCAATGAGTTTCCTGTTGATCTTGATGAAGAACCTTATACAGTAACACAAGGTGACAGAGGAGAGAAGCAAGTAAATGATGGTGAAACTGTACAAAATGATGTGGAACTAGCCATTACAGAAGAACCACTTCAGTTGAGAAGATCTGCAAGAGGTAGAATACCTTCCTAGAGATACTCTCCTGATGACTATTTGTTGTTGACTGATTGAGGAGAACCAAAAGACTATAAAGAGTGGTTGAAAGCCATGAAATCCAGTCACAAGGAAGAGTGGTTGAAAGCCAACCAAGATGAGATGAAATCCTTACATGAGAACCATACATATGAATTGGTGAAACTGCCTAAGGGTAAGAAAGCACTGAAGAACAAATGGGTGTTAGACTGAACAAAACAACTCACAGCTAAGGTACAAGACAAGACTGGTTGTGAAGGGATTTGGTCAGAAGAAGGGAATTGATTTTGAAGATATTTTGTCGCCAGTGGTCAAGATGTCTTCTATCCGAGTTGTGCTTGGTTTGGTAGCCAATATGAATTTAGAGATTGAAAAATTTGACGTGAAGACTGCTTTCCTCCATGGTGACTTAGAGGAGGAAATTTATATGGAGCAACCAGAAGGATTTCAAGTCAAAGGGAAAGGGCACTTGGTGTGCAGATTGAAGAAGAGCTTGTATGGCCTCAAGCAAGCTCCTAGGCAATGGTACAAGAAGTTTGAGTCTTTCATGATGAACCACGGGTGTGACAAAACTATTTCTGATAATTGTGTATTCGTGAAAAAGTTTGCAGATGGCAACTTTATTATTCTATTGTTATATGTGGATGATATGTTAATTGTGGGTCAAGATAAAAAGAAAATTGAAAGCTTGAAAAAGGAGCTTGGCAAGTCCTTTGCAATGAAGGATTTAGGACCTGCAAAACAAATTCTCGGAATGAAGATCTCTCGAGACAGAAAGAATAAAAAGTTGTGGTTGTCTCAAGAGAAGTACATTGAGAAAGTACTCAACAGGTTTAACATGGGTAATGCAAAGCCAGTTTGCTCTCCACTTGCAAGTCACTTTAAGTTAAGTTCTAGTCAGTGTCCTTCAAGTGAGAAAGATAAAGAAGAGATGAAGAAAGTGCCTTATGCATTTGCGGTTGGTAGTTTGATGTATGCCATGGTATGTATAAGGTCAGATGTTGCTCATGCTGTTGGTGTTGTTAGTCGGTTTCTCTCAAATCCAGGTAAAGAACACTGGAATGCAGTAAAATAGATTCTCATGTATCTCAAAGGCACTCCTAAAGTATGTTTATGATTTGGTGGTGGTAAACCTGTGTTGAATGGATACACAGATGCAAATATGGCTGGTGATGTGGATTCTAGAAAATCCACTTCAGGATACTTGATGACTTTTATAGGAGCAGTAGTGTCTTGGCAATCAAAGTTACAGAAATGTGTTGCATTATCTTCCACTGAGATTATTGCTATTACAGAAGTCAGCAAGGAGCTCCTGTGGATGAAGAAATTCCTACAAGAATTGGGCATTGAACAAGAGAAGTATATATTATTCTGTGATAGTTAGAGCGCTATTCATCTTAGCAAGAACTCGACTTTTCATTACAGGTCGAAGCACATTGATGTGAGATATCACTAGATTCAAGATGCACTAGAGATGAAATCATTTCAGCTCAAAAAAATACACACTGATGATAATGGCTATGATATGATGACTAAAGCTTTACCTACAGTGAAGCTTATTGCTTGTAGAGAGATAGCGGGCATGGCAAACTTGCCCACTTGAGTGTGCAGGGGGAGATTTGTTGTGGTGTGCCCATGCAAGTGGGCCACATCATTTGAAAGAAAGAAAAAAAAAAAAGGTAGGCGAAAAGAAATTCAAAGAGGGAAGCATCGTCTATTGAAATTTTTTCAGTTTTTTTTGTACAATAGGTAAGTTACTGTGCCTACTTGACTTTTGTTTCATTTTCTTTCCTATAAATAAATGAGAGTGTGTGTGAGAATGAGTGGGAGACAGAGCAGAAGGAGCTCAAAACAAAGAATGTGCGCAGAGAGAGTTTTAGGAAGGGTTTCCTAAAACGGAGGAGTGACAAAATAGTGAGAAAATTATTTCTGAGTGTTTTGGAAAACACTATGAGTGCCACTATTTATATTAATCTTTTTATAAGCCTATTATTTTTAATAGTGAAAAAATTATTCGGAATTTGTCCTGTGAATGTGGCCCTAAAATAATTAAGGGTGAACCACGTAAATTTCTGCGTGTCTCAGTTTTATTATTTCCGTTGTTGTGATATTCTCTTAATTTTATTGCAAGACCTAACAATAAGTTATTTGACCCTTCACTACAAACCTATTGAATTAGTGTATTGGTTATTCATATAATAACTAATAATTATATTGCAAAAGTATATGTATTCACACGAAAATTTAAATTAACTAATGAATCAAATCTATATATGGGTCAAATCTAGATCAAAGATTTAATTGAAGTGCAATGTTATTGTCATAGAGATTATTTCTTTTCTTAATAAATGTATACTAATTGTAATCAAATAAAACAAAAGGTGAGAATAGCTTAATAACAAAAACAATTTATAAAGACCAAGACATGGCAATATTTCATGGCTGTCTTTACGGCCTGAGAAAAATCCACGATGAAATTTTATTATTATTATTATTATTATTATTATTATTATTATTATTATTATTATTATTATTATTATTATTTTAGTTCACAACAGAATTGTAAATTACTATGCTTATATCAATTTACAACAAATCCATATAAATTCATAAAATTGTGGCTAACTGTAGCGTGTAAAATCGACAAATCAATTTTTTTTAAAACTTTTTTAGTTTTAATATGTTATTCGTATGTAGGACTATGTGCATGATATGGTCATAGTTTCTATAAAAATTGAAATTGTTTTATATAACTTTGAGAAATAAATTCAAATAGATGCAAATACAAAATTTGACGTTTACGATCAAGGGTATAGAATAGACTTATCCTTTAATATTGTCGTTGTTCTAGAAGGTGTGTTCCACGTTCACCGCATCATTGTTAAACTCTCAAAATTTTGAGAGAGATTGTGATTGTGATTGTGATTGTGATTGTGATTGTGATTGTGATTAACCGATTTTAGGGTATATTTAGTGTATATATAGTGGAGTCTGAATAGTTCGTATCAAATAAAGATTCTGAATCCTTATTAACTTCATATTTAGAGTTATTTTAAAAATCTATTTATTTAATTAGAATAATTTATTATTATATATTAACAATATTAAAAATAAAAAATAAAAACTGAATAACTATAATGAGTATTAACATGTAATGCACCTTAAATATTAGTATAGTATAAATCTATAATACATATATTTATGACATTTTAATATAAAAATATTAAAAAAAATAAATGTATATAAACAACCGTGCAGAATAAAAATACAAAAGAAGTAAATTGCAGTCATGTAAGCTAAAGTTGCATTCGGCAATAATTTTTTAAATAGTTTCCATCAAAACGTTAAACGCTACTTAAAAAATTATTCGGTAACATAACGTTTGAATTATTTTTTAGAGGTTATATAGCGTTTTATTCGGTAACATAACATTTAACTCTTAACATTTTCAAATAGCTAACGGTTACCCAAACAATTAATTTTGTTGAACAGACACTAAACTCTAATAGTATAACATGCAACTATGTCTTAATTTCACTAAACTATCACTTAGCTTTTGTTCAAACCTCTCAATTAGGCCCCCCTCTAGCCGCCCTTTGTGAGTGGCTACGCATGACAACAGTTTCACTGTCGATTTCGATTTTATTTTAGTTTTGAATCGAAATTAAATAATATATTTTAAACTTTTTAAAACATTTTTTTTAAATTTGTGGCTTGAATAAATAATAATAATAATAAATATTACTATTAAAGAAAACTAAACCAATTTAATAAAACTTATTAAATGTTATTTTAAAAAATTATAACAAAATAAGAAAACAAGTTGAGATTTTCTTTAAGAAACATGAATTCTATGATTTCAGACCGAAACCGTCAGTTTTCATCCAAAACAGTTGGTTTCCAAGTGATGGCAAAGGCATCCTATGTTCCTTACGCTGTTGGTCTGTGGGTCTGACTAGAGGAGTCGATTCATCACCTAGGTAGGGAGCATCAAGGAGGCGTTTTAGTATAATAGCGAACTACACATATGCTTGGGGTAGGGCCTTCGCCACTTAAGGGTCGATTATTTATGGAGGAGGTATTATGGTGTATTCAACCTCCTCATCGTGGTTTTTATATTGACCCTCCGAGTTAGGGTTTTCAATGGACTCATTAGCCATGGTGATCAAGATGAAAAAAGATTGAGAATAACACGAATCGATGGTGTATTCGACGCTCACCCCATCAATTGTTAATTGCTTGAATTAAGAATTGAGTATTCATCTTTGCTAGAATTGATTGAAGATATTTATATTAGGGATGAAATAATCATAGTCGGATAAAGATAATAGTAATCTTAAATTATCTATTAATTATAGCTTATTTAAAATTTTAATGCTTACATATTATTCTTCTATACGTTTTAGTATTACATAGTATGAGCTCCCAACTAAACACTCTAGGGACCTTTTTATTTTTATTTTTATTTCTTAATTTTGGTAAAATAATTGCCGGAATCAACTAGTTCTAACATGTTTCAATCCCAAAAAATCAAGAATTAAACTAAGCTAGTCACTTTAGTTTCGATTTTAATTCAAATTCGATCATTTTAATATGGACTCAACCAATAGCAACCCAATCTTAGGCAACGGTCTTTAAAATCTGAAAACTAGCATCACTGCATTAATAATTAAACATTTGACAATAGACACGTATTCGCCCAATACGTTAATTTTGAAATTTTAACATTATGATACTCTAAATTTTATAAATGATCTGTCGTGTGCCTGAATTTATAAATTTTAAAACAGTACAAATCTTTTGACACTAATAAAATTTTTTAAGATTTTTTACTTTTATATATCAAATATTGGTTTAATGTATAATTAATAGTATAACATTCACAATAATGATTTTCATATTTTTCAATAATTTAATAGATATTTAATTGATTTAATTTTACAATTTAAATTTTTTAAGAAAATATTTGTACAAGTTAAAATATTTAATAAATTTAATTTTATATACTACAACATTTAACAAGTTAAAAATGGAAGTTAGAATGCCATAAAGGTCAACGTAACAAAATATGAAATCTGCCGGTACATGTTCTATAAACTCAAGACACAATAGTGTACGTAGTAGCAGTACGGTTGACAGGTACGGTTAGTTATAGCAACATGAATGGAAATCATATCATATGACCCGCACGTGCAATAACTAACAACCTCAATAACCTCCTCTTTGTTTGTAAGTTTTGTGTGAGCAAAGCAAAAAGCCACCCAACAAGAAGTAAATAGATAATAGAAACCCTAAAGCTCCTATGAGTCAACAAAAGAGATAGAGAGAGAAAGAGAGAAGGTTGACCGGGTGTCTTGTGGGTGAGCTACCGGCACAGCTCACACGCTCAATAGCGTTGAATTCTTTAATAAAATCATGCACCTTTCATGCCGAATTCCTTTCTTCTCTCTTACATAACCTCAACCCATGCATATTAGCAAACCCAATTCCTTATATAAGAATTTAACACTAACCATTTCTTTTCTCACTTCCACTTGCTTTCTTTAATTCAAAGCTACTAATTAAGCCTTAGCTCCCAAAAAAAAAAAAAAAAAAAAAAAAAAAGGAGGCAGTAGAGAAATTCTCTTTTTACTTCTCTTATTTAATTATATAAATTTTTTTTTTTTCAAAAAGAAAATAGAAAGAGACATAAAAATGGGTAGAATTCCATGTTGTGAGAAGGATAATGTAAAAAGAGGGCAATGGACACCTGAAGAAGACAACAAACTCTCTTCTTACATAGCCCAACATGGCACCCGCAACTGGCGGCTCATTCCCAAGAATGCTGGTTGGTGTTTGCCTTTGTAATGTTTTTCTTTAAACACCCTAGATTAAGGATCCGTGTCTCCCTTGGCATTGAGTTTAGGGTTTCTCAAAGTGCAATTTTAAATAGTGGCTCTGCGCTTAATGCGAAATAAAACTTAAACGGAATTATTCAGCTTTTTTTTTTTTTCATTATTTAAGGTCTCCAAAGATGTGGGAAGAGTTGCCGGCTGCGGTGGACTAATTATCTTCGCCCCGACCTCAAACATGGCCAGTTCTCCGATGCCGAAGAACACACCATCGTCAAGCTTCACTCTGTTTTTGGCAACAGGTATTATATAACAATGTCTACTTCTTGTTACTTGTTAGTTTCTGTTGTTTTGACCATTCTAAATGGCATTGTAGATGGTCATTAATCGCTAATCAACTCCCTGGCCGCACTGATAATGACGTTAAGAATCATTGGAACACTAAACTGAAAAAGAAGCTTTCAGGTATGGGGATCGATCCTGTCACCCACAAACCCTTCTCGCATCTGATGGCTGAGATTGCCACCACGCTAGCACCGCCACAGGTGACTCACCTTGCGGAAGCAGCTCTCGGCTGCTTTAAGGATGAAATGTTGCATCTTCTCACTAAAAAGCGCATCGACTTCCAGCTGCAACAGCCAAACCCTAACACAAATACAGCAGCACAAGGGAACACCTCATCACCTTACATTGTTAGTAAACATGAAGAGAACGATGAGACAATTGAGAAAATTAAACTTAGTTTATCCAGAGCTATGCAAGAACCAGGAATGATACCTCCAAACAAACCTTGGGAATTTAATGTTGCTACCTCTGCAAATTTTGCTGGAGAATGCAGCAGTTTCCCTGCGTCAATCGCCGGATATCAATGTGGCTTGTCTTCTTTTGGCGAAGGGGCTGTGTCGCCATGGAGCCAGAGTATGTGCACTGGAAGTACATGTACAGCAGGAGATCAACAAGGCCGGCTGCATGAAAAATTAGAGGATGAAAATGGAGAGGAATCTGAAGGTGGAAAAGAGATTAGGAACGGCTCGAGCGTATTTAATACAGAATGCGTATTGTGGGATTTACCATCTGATGATTTGATGAATCCTATAGTTTAAGTTTACATAGTGGCAAAGGCAAAGAAAAAGCACCCTACTTAGAGTAATAATAAAATCTCTCATGCTGGACAAATGAAGCAAATGTAAATAAAACTCATTTCTTATACAATATCTATCAAGAATTGCAGTAATTCCTGCTGATCCTCCAACTGTAAAGTTTGCAGTTCTTTCAATCATTGAGTTCCTATGATATATTTTCCCTTGCTATAAAGTAACACATATCAAGCAAAATATGATGATGAAGATGACGTATCAGCCAAAACCTGCAAGTTTCAATAAGAAAAGTTTATACATGAGATAAACTTATGCCAATTTTCCAATATAATCAAGAGTCTGAAGAGATTCTTAAAGCTACCTCAAGTTGCTCTTCAGTAAATGAATCTTTCTGGACATTCCACATATCCGCATGCGTCCGGCGGAACTCAGCAACTGCCTTTGTAACTGTAGATTTCACAGGCAATGGCTCTCCACCAAAACGAGCCAGTAAAGTAACATGCTTAGGCAACCAACTGAAATGAAATTATCAAAATCATGTTGTGTATGAAAAAAACAGTATCATTTAGTAATCTATTAAAAAATCAGAGCTCTTGATTATTTCAGCCAGACATCCCTGTAAAAGACAAGCAAAGTCCACAAAATGAACATCCCTTCAGCATCCAATCAAGAGCTAAAAATTGGACATTTACAATAAAAATTCAATTTGAAAGATGTTTAGAACTACTATGGAAAGAAGGATATGCATTGACCAGTAAAACAACAAATGGCAAATCAGTGTGTTTGTGTTTGTGTATTCAAAATTCAAAAATATAAAGCCAATTTGCCGGCTGAGGATGCAACTCATTTTCATGTTTCCATGCAACACCATAAACACATTACTTTGAAATCTCATAGCATGTAAACCCAACTTGCTTTGTGATAATTTGCATTTTTCCATGGTTATATTGAAAATTAATAGAAAAAGGTAAAATTTTTGCCAAATATGAAAAAGGAAGGAAGAAAGAAGCCGAAATTTTAGCAACAAAAAATAAACATTTACGACATATTATCAACTAAAGATTGACAACCAAAACATCTCTTCCTGCCCCTCCCCCAACATTACCAAAACATGAGTAAGATCTAATGCTTAATGGCTTATTTTGGCTGAACTCAAAAAATATTTCAATAAGACTGCATAGGAGGACCAACTCACACCATTTCAACCAAAAAAAAAAAAAAAAATATCAAATCCAGAAATATTCCAAAAGTTAGAAGTCATTGTAGGATGATCCCTTATATTTAAGTTACAATACAACTCAATTTTCAGAAATATATTACCTGCTAAAAGTTAGAAGTCATTGTAGGATGATCCCTTATATTTAAGTTACAATACAACTCAATTTTCAGAAATATACTACCTGCTAAAAGAGTAATAAAGTGATAAATGAAAGCTTGATTGACAGACCTCACCCAAAAATAAAAAAGATAAAAATAATCAGATGAAATTGCAACTTGAGAATGATATTGCCACAAGAAGTATGATTCCATACAACAACTACTAGGTATAGTTCCATCAATCTTGTCAAAAAAAATTCAACCCAACTGAGTAATACTATCTCCAGTCCATTAATTTTGACACTTTTTCGACTTTGTATAGGAATTTTATAATAAAAGAGAATCATGGATACTAAAATGGCACTTTTTTTGGAGAGTGAAACCCTCTAAAAATTGAGAATTTGATTTTACCTTCACTAGAAAAATTAAATATTTTGGAGAGAAAATGTCTCTCTTACCTCTTTCTAATTTAATAACTTTTATAGGTTTTACTTTAAAAACTATTCTCTAATTTATGACTTTAAAAACAATATCTTTTGATGTTCTCTTATGGTTCAACTTTTTTTTTACTTTCTTATTTTCCTTCGCATGCTATTTTAAGAGTGATGTTTCACTTTAATCAGAATAACAAAATTTTAATTTTACATGATACATTTAAATCATAATTGCATGCACCTTATTTTTTTAGCAATTTACTTGATACACGTATCTTATACCTAAAAAGAAAAGAAGAAACACGACACAGTCGTGCGAAGCATGGAAGACCGCCTAGTTTAAGGAAATGATTAAACTGCCTCAATTATAGAAAAACTAAGGACAATTGACTAAGGGTCAAGTTTGGTGCAGATATCTAGATATAATTAATACTACCTTGATTTTCAACAAGTGTTCAAAAAGTGCCAAAATAAATCAGATGGGGTAGTAGTCCCAGCTACCCCATCCCAAACTATGAGGTACCATGTTTATAGCTTCTTCTACCACATTTCATTTGATCTCAGGCTCAAGCTAATGTTGTTAACTCCATTTTTTCCACTGTTTCCTGGCCAATACCTTGTCTTATTTTGTCCAACTCAATTCATAAATCTTGTCAAGCAAGTGATAAAAGTCACATCTTCAAAATTTAAACTTTGGGCTTGAAGGAAATTAACAAACCAGATTTGGCTTATAATCAATATAAATTTAACTGCCAGCCCCAATAGTATCATTATTCCAAAATGATACTTTAATAGAGCAAGTTGGTTCATTAGATAATAGTTAGACGGTCAAAACTACCGCTACTCACAAACTTAATGAGGGAACATGACTGTAAATATTTTGCCATCAGCAGTGCAGAATTGTAAGTTCAGATAAACACTAACACATTTTAGCATCATTCCAAAAATATGTGATACAATCAATCACCAATAATCAACATGGACATACCTGGGAATATCATATGGGACAGATAAGACAGAAGCAGCCAAAGCAAGCACAGCACCATGAATAGATGCTATAGAATGACCAGATTTTAGATTCCTGCATTCATATATAAAATTTGTTATCTCAATATTGCACATGATATTTTTTATCAAGAATTACATCACAATTCCTAAAAGCACATGGAAATGTGCAAACAATGTAAAAAAATGGAGCTCCTACACAAAACCATCATCGACATGAGAATTGCAAAAGGAAGATATTGTAAATTTCCATCGAATGAAAGGAAAGAAACTTTTTATGAAATGCAAATTCTACATTCATGCATGACATGAATCTGTTCATGCTGTTGCATCCTTAATGAAAAGGTAAATTCAACATGTTAACAACATTAGATAGACCACAAACCTTTGCTTTCTTTTCCTTTGGATGTTATTTCCCTCTATGAAAGCTCTATCTCGGAAGTCTCTAGCAAGATCTTCATCCCCACCCTTCATTAGACCTGCTAGAACTGCAGCAGCATGCTCTCTTACCTGAGTAAAATATCAGATACTTAAATTGGTAGGGCGAAAAACTAAAAGATAAATAATTTCTAACTCTAGATCAAGGACTCTTCCATCATAGAAGTCCACTAATTCCAATTAGGTTGAGAGTTCTACGGACAAAGGAATCGGGTCACTGAGGACGTCCAGCTAGTTGTATTTTGTTTCAAGAGCCTTGAACTTCTTATCAAAAATACAAGTTATCGAGGTGAACATTTATTTTCAACTATCGACAAAGACAAGAATTATCCTTCATCAACATTTACATCCATGAACCGACATTATCATTTAATTCAAGATCCAGTCAGGAACTTGCCTCTACTTGATTGTCACTCAGTAGATTCTCCACAGTGCACCAAATTTGTTGTTTATCCACCCTTGAGAGAATAAAAGTGTGCCTGTTATATACAAGAGCACAACTTCCTTAGAATCCACACAATAAGAATGACCGTTTTCACACAGGCTCTAACGGATCTCCACAAAATAGTTAACAAGCCTATGCCCCATCATGGATGGAAAACAAAAGGGTTGAAAATGGAGCAAGATGCTATGCAACAGACAACATATTAAGCTTGGACTCTCACATTTTAAATCTTTTAACATGACAAAAGAATTTATTTTATTTGAGAGAACTTTTAATTCCTAATACAGTGCATTAAAATATTAGCTAACAAAAGAAAAGTTAAATTAGAAAAATACTAGATGTAAACTTGCGCAGTTAAAAAAAAAATTGATGCATAAGAAAACCCTTTCAAAAAGTATTATACCTATACATGAAAGTACGTAGATAGGTCAGAGTAGCTGATCTGGTCCGCCAGTTGGGATCATTGGCTGATGAAAGAATAACTGAAACAACCCTCTGGAGATGAGGTTCCCAGCAAATCCGCCACTTTAACAATTCAAAAGCAGCCTTGGCCAGGGTTGACAAATCTTTATTTGATGTTTCCTTCAACAAGTCAATAATATTCATCAGATATTACTTCTTTACGAAAATGCTTCCAACAATTACATCACTCTCCAAAAGCATAACTTGGCACACAGAATCAAAGATATAAATGTGAGGAGTATTATTCCATCAGCATCCAAAAGAGAAAATATCAGGGTATCTACATATGAGGAATACAAAAAGCTTTTGACTGGCAAATTTGCAAATTTATGATTTGTTTTACTAGCACAGTCATCACAGAAATGAAATAGTAACATTAAGTTGAGTGGCATTGAAAAGAACACCAGAGAAATAAATCTCAGAATTAATTCATAGGTTGGTGTAAACAAGTCACATCATGCTAACAGAAAAATGCACTTCTTATACCTGCAAGGAAATTATAGGATAGAGAAATCCCACAATAACATCCAACAAGTAAGATGATCTTCCAGATTTCAATGTCGAAATGATAAAATGAAATAGCTACACCAAATGGTTAAAAAAAATAGATCAGTTACAATTAAACAAAAAAATATATCAGTTACACTAATGATCCAAGGGTGAGACAAAAATTGTTTTAGTTCTAAAAATGAGTACCGTTTCCATCCACTTAACATCATCATGTGCATCTGCATTCAAGGACCCATTTTGAGGAACTGTTCGTGTTGGTATCTCCAAATTGTCCAAAGGGCTAGTTTTTTGAATATTTGTGACCATATCAGAAGCTCGTTTTGTCAGAACCAGAACCCAATTTTCCTCTTTCAGTTGGTTATCAAAGTCAGAATTTGCTCCTTCACTTGAATGATTATGAGCAAATGATGAATGGAGGCGAACATTGGAGCACAAAATAGAGAGGGTAACACCAATAGCTTCCCTTACCTGTCTCATGCAAGATTATCACCAGAAACCATTACCATAAAAATAACGCCCACTTCATTGGAGAAGAAGATAAATATAATCATAATTGATCTTTCGTTAAATATTCTGCAAAGAATGATCTTATCCTCTTTTGTTTCCCTTTTTTTTTATTCCTTAAATTTTTTTCATGTAATTCTTAGCAGTCACAAAAATTAGTAAGTAAAAATTGACAGTATAATAAGATAGCTTGCTTACTTGGGGTGATGAATGGCACATATTAGCTAACAACTCATTAAGAAGCCTACTATGGAGCTCTATCTCAGATAGCAGCATTTTTTGTGGGGATATTTCTATGAGGGCAGCTGAAAGAAAAGTGTAGCGCTTTGCAACAATGGAAGTAGTCACAGCTGGAGGTAAAGGTGTCATCAAACAATCTAAAATTTTTTGCCTCAGAAGAGGAACCCTGGTACCACATTTTCCTTTCCCAGTGACTGCATAGCGTATGCAAGCCGCCCACTCAGGTATGGATTCCAACGATTGAGAAAGAACAATACCCTGCAATTGAACCACCATCCAAGTGTCCCACGCTTCTAAAAGACCATTTACATCAGAATGCAGCACTCCAGCTAAAGCTTCAGCAGCAACGCACCGCTTTGACCTTTCCTTAGCATTTGCAAACTCATTCAACGTACTTTTAAGTGCTAGTAAAACAGGCATGCCACATTCTTGTATTAGCCGCTTAAAAATTCGTGCAAAGTTTGAGTAAAAGGTATCATTTCCAAGTAAAGAAATCCAACTGGGGGTACGTGGCCATGAAGCTGAAAAGTCGAAATAAAAACGGGTAATTGATTTATCTGCCAAACTTTGAAATGAAGATTGTCCATGATTCCCTCTGGATGTGCCATCAGTATCAGTGATTATATGAACATGGGAAAGAGAATTCAAAGTCTCACTAAAAAATCCATCTTCCTGAAAAATTTCACTTAATTTCCTTTCAAGAGATGACTTGGTATTTGTATGCAACTCTCCAGAAGATGCTGGCTGACTCTCATCTGATAATTTATAAGGCGATTCTTTTAATAGCGTATTCAAAGCTGAGATTGCAAGTATTCTTGTCTGAGGAAGTTGACTTTTTAAATTTTTTAGGAAGTGTCCTGGAAAGACAGGAACAAGCAGATGTTGAAAAGCTAGTGCCATTTAATAAATGGGAATAATGCTAGCAAGAAAGCAAAGAGGCAATCGATAAGCCCAGAAGAGAATTTGCTAACCAGCAGTTTCACTCAGTACTTTTGAAGAGAAGTTGGGATCATTTCTAGATGTCATAGCCAACAAAAGCAGAACCCTATTAGCCATCAGGTTATACCTGAATATGGAAAAAAGGAACAAAATTCAGGAAACATCCAAGGGAAAATAATATATCTAAAATAATGAAGATCGATAGTGTACATGTAAATGAACAACCAGATCAAAACTGGGAAAAGAAAAAGAAGCTGATTTTGAAGGCTAGGTGAATAAAATCTTGAAAGTCAAGCATAGGTAATTAATAATTTTTGCATACATATGAATTCTAAGTCAAAAATATTCATTTGCACATCAAAGGTAAATTCTAACCGCCCAGAAAGTATATAGGTCCAAAAATTCATGAACATCACCAATGCACCAGAAAAGTTCATTATAGAGTTAAGAAACTCAAACAAGCTCAAAATCTACAACAACATAAGTAGACAAAGCATTTAGATATATACCGCCAATGCAAACCAGTAGAATCGAAACTCATAGATCCAATCTGAGAAACCAAATCTGAAAAATCTGGTCCATCCAAGTGATTATCTGACGCCCTGAAAATTGCCCTAGATACTCCAGAGAAGTGGATGTTGTACTTGACAAAAAGCTGTTGACGCTCAAAAACTATCAGAGAGCAAGAAATTCAGAAATACAACATTTAAATCAATAGATATGGGAATTCTTACCTCATTAATTGCTTTCTGGGCCTTCAGTGATTCATGATGTGAGCTACAGTTTGAGGAAAACAAAAAGTAAGTTTTTGTATGACATATAACAATTAATAAACAGGCTATCTAAAAGGCAATGTTATCCTTGTTCCAAAAATCACCTTGAAAGAATTCCGAGAAGAAATGAAGTTAATGCTTTTGAATCCTGCGATGAAAGTTGATGGATCAGTAACAAATATTTGCTTTCATATATTTGTTTCAAGAGTTCTAGTGAATGATTACCGCTGTCAAACGCTTGAGAACTGTCTGTGTAGAAAGGACTGCGCAAGAACCTAAGACTGCATACTCTGGTGAACTGGGGTTCCGTAAGTTTTCAGTAAGAGAGAGAACAAATTTTGAAATCATAGAGGGCCATCTCTTAATCATCTTCAGCAGTGACTTTCCAGCAAGTCTGGACAACAAGTCAGCAGCGTATACCAAACATTATAAGCGGTCATGGTTTGAAAGATAACATGAACTAGACATAGCACATAAATTGAGGAAAAAAAGAGGAGAGAAGGGGGCATAGGATTCAACATGACACTGATTGCATAAATGTAGAAAGGCCATAAGTCACAGAATATACATATGAAAATTAAGAAAATGCCAAAAACAAAATTCGTTCTGCAAAATAGATAAAGTAATGGCATGGTAAACAAGTTAAATAAATTGAATAAAGTCACATGCAAGTCTCTTCCTCCAATAGAGTAGAGGAAGAGGGAGGGAGAAAGAGAATGAGGTAGACCGCTTTAATCAAACAAGGATTACATAACAATGGATAACTTACACACGAACGGTTTCATAGCTATGCAAAGCGAGGTTCAATAGATCTTCCATTAAAAGAATTGCATGGTTCGAAGGATAAAAACTCCCACTTGTACGAAATAGATGATAGGATGACTGCGATGATCTCCATGTACTATGCATGTACGCCTTGTCAATAAGAGCCCACCTAGGCCTGAAAACCAAGAACACTTCCAATGTCTAAATGCTACGAATTTAATGCATGATACAAATAATTATACAGGGAAAACCTAATGGCAAGACTCTTCTAACCTTTTCTTTCCATTAGAATGAGATGACACGATGAAATTTATTGAAGGCTCTATAATGGCAGCAGATTCCAACTTCCAAGCCTGCCTGTGATTTGACCATTCATCATACTCTGAACTTCCTGTTTGAAAAGGGGACGTCAAAACTAGGCTGAAAGGGAAATGCTACTCTAAGATACACCAACAAAGAGGGCAGGGAATTCAATTTATCCAGATGCACTGCTGTTACCATAGTTGCCCAAACCATCCATTATACGGACAATCAGTATCAACAAGATGCTATCATCTGATTTTTCCTTTAACAGGTACCTACCAATTTATAATTTTGATATTTTAGAAAATAAGATCCGTTGAAATTGGGAAAATGAAATAAATGAATTCCAAAATTGAAAGATTACCTGCAAGCTGTGTGAATAATTTCAGCAGCTTTTTCACGGAGCTCCACACTGCCAACAGTTGAACCTGTTGCCCCAGCTATCAAGAAAGGAGCATGACTTTGATTTTCAACAATCCCATTCCTGGAGGATGGGCTGAAATCAGGTAAGCAAGATAAAACACCTTGCAATGAAGAATCAATACGCAAAAGAGTCACTTTCAAGTGCTCCTTTTCAGTTCCTGCTAACAAGTTGCTAGTAATTAGCAAAAATAATTATTATAAAGCAAGCAATTGCATATGAATTGCAGGATATTGTAATTCTACATGAGCAAGAGTTCACATGATCTTCGAGATACAACTGCTTATCAACTAGGAAAGTGATTTTCCATTATTATAGTGTACTTGATATTCATAGCAGGGTCTCACATAAGAAAAATATTTTGATTGCGAGAAAAATATTTTGATTGCTGGACAAAATAAAATCAGGATAAAGGGACATCACTATAGAGATTTTCTAAAAAACTAATTGTCATAAGCATTGCTATTTTCTAAACTCAGCAAGAAACTGAGCTCTTCAAAATAAACAATGCAAAAGTGTCCATAAAAAGCATAAGAAGAACACATCAGTTTTACCTGGATCAGAGTGGATTTTGTTTTGGCATATCCTCAGAAGATCATCTAAAGCTGATTGAAAATGAAGGTTCAAAAGCTCACTTGCAAATTGAATCTCTTCGTTATTTGGAACATGCCACTTGGGGGCCATCAATTTTTCATCAGTGTTATAATCCTTTGTGCTGATCCACTCTTCTAATGCTGCAGCAGCAGGGTGGCGCAAAATGCACCTAAGAAACCAAAATTTGCTTGAACATTGGAGGAAAAAACTAAAATAATTCAATGCAAATAATTTTACAGGTAAGAAGATCCAAGATTACTTGTACTGATCAATTGGATAATAGAGAACCAAACTTCCAAGGAGGGACCGAAGAACATGATCACCAGCTCCATTAACCTGTCATATATAACATATTTCTCAGCATGTAAAATAATAGACCATAATATTTTTAGCAACATACATAATTAGCACCCCACACCAAATAGGCTGCCCGAGTGATTTTTCAATTTATGCAGGTAACAAATCAGCTAGAGCCAAAAGGAAACCTTCCATGAGGGAGATTCAAAAGCATATGCAATAGCTTCTTTGAATTGCTCCTTATAACGAAGAAGTGCAGGCCCTCCATAGCTGATGGCAACTGATAATATCTTCAATTGATAATCAATTGCTGTTTCAAGAGCCGGAGAGAGTGTCGGTTTGGCCTGGGAAATATCAATCAATTTTGACATCGAGAAACTTGGTGCAAACAAAAGTGAATAATGAAAACCATTAAAAATCTGAAAAACCTTGGTTGAAACAGGGGCACCAGGAATTCCTCTTCCTCCAAAACCTGTAACAGGGGTTCCTTCCAAAGATGATATAACAGATGATAAAATTGGCTTAACAAGAGCACCAACTGCCTCATCTGGATTTGAATGAACACATGCACAACAAAGCAGTCCAACCTCTGCAATTGCCCCAGGTAGAATATTTGTTCTGACAAACTTTGAAATTTTCTTCAAAGCCTGTTGTAAAATAAATGTTTATAAAATCATGTCTTCAACAAAATAAGAGGGAATCTGCCAAAATTTCAATTTGAAGATAAAGAAACCTGATTGTATAGTGATCTTGAAAGCCTCCCAAGCAAGATTTCAAGTGTGCAATAATAGTAAGGACCGTCTTCAACCAGAAAGGTCCCAGATGTTGCTGATGAATGTAGGCCTTCGTCCCTATCAAATGAATATACAGTTATTCTGATCTCAAGGTCGACGTTAGAAACCAGTAAGAATATAAATCAGCATTTCTAGATATATAAAAGTAGGAGATTAAAAAGAAATGCAGAATTCATGTTCACTACTTACAGAACAGTACTGGGCTCCAAATGTTGAAGTAATGAAAATAGGCGACATAAGAATTCATCTAACCATTCAGAAAAGCGGCTCATTGGCATGAATGACAGTTCATTCTTTTCATCATCCAAGGTAGCAATCTGCAATTATAGGTAGATAACCATGACGCTTCGCTGACAAATTATTAACCTATGAAACATTAACCTAGCGTGGTCTTTAAATCTATAACTTACATTGGAGAATATGGAACCAATTAATTGCAAGGTTGCCAAAGTTTTGGGAGGATCATTGGCATCCATACCCAGTAATGCATTGGATAGTGAAATCATCAGAAGATCAAGGAATGCATCATCACCACCACCAGGATCAACCATTTTCACTGAAGTTGAAAGGGATGTGAGGAACAGTGAACGTCCCGCAAATGCTACAGACATGACAGCTGTTTTCAGCTGGTGGGTGGCAGTCATCTGACTAGATGTAAAAGTGGGAAACAAAGAAGTTAATGTGGTGCAAGAAGTAAACATGAAATCAAGATAAGCTCTCATCCAATGAATTAAACATACTTCAATCGATGAAAATAACTTATCTTTTGCTAGTTAAACAATGAATGTTAATGTTCAAGTGTTTCTAGCCCTAAGAAACCTATGAGCCACTACTAACCGTCTCCAAAGCCAGCAGAAACCGAGATTCTAAAAATGGAAGAACCAAAGAGGGCTCCACATAGGATAAAATAGAAGTTGCTGCAGCAACTGTCTCAGAAAGATGTTCATTCTTGCTATATTGCCCACGATCAATTAGCTTTAGCAGCAAATTAACAAAAGAATTCCTTTCTGATTTTCCTAGAAACAGTTCAGCTTGTCCATCATCATCAATACTTCTGCAAAACAAGCATATGAATACAACTAGTTAAAACATGTAAAGCCAAATATGCAACATATATGTCAGCAATGATGGTATATTCTTACTGTTGCTCATACTGTAAGCGCTTCTGGAAAGTCATTACCAAACAAAGCAAAAATCTGTCTAGTGAATAAGTCCAGCGACCACCATTTGAAGGATGGTAATATCTGGAACAATAAAGGCAGTTAAGCATTGAGAATTAGATTTTATAAATAATCACATGCTTCAGAAACAATAATTAGATTACTAGAAATAATGTCAGCAAACAAACTGTTCTAAGAGGTCGACCAATTTCTCGAAATGCTTCTGTGCCAAACTACCAGGTTTTAGTAGATACACCTGCAGTTGCAATCAGATACCACATCACAATCTAGGAAGCAATAATAAGTTATCAATTGATGAATTCTATTAAAAGCAGGTTGTCTATCAATCTTACAATTGATTTTGCAATAGCCTTTGATGGGGTGGCTGTTTTATTGGAGAATAAAAATCTTGTATTTCGGGGAACGTCAACAGAAAAGGGATATGATCCACTTCCATTTGCCACAGGAACCTGTGATTGCCAGATTTAAGCATTAAAATCTAACATGTGAAAATCCAAATGGTGATTAGAGTATAAGTGGACGCAAACAAAAATCAAAAGAGCAAAACAAAAAAGGAGGAAGGAAAAGTTTATCAGCAAGTAAAAGAAGAATCAATCATCAGAAACCATATTTACAATTGTAGAATCGCATTAATGTACATTAGACACATTCTTCTGAGCAACCACACTTCCAATATCTAAATGAAGGAGCAGTAAGTAAAAGCTATAACCCTTGTTTTTTCAATAGTTCCCATGCCCTTCTTTTGATAATATTGTCTATTCCAAAAGAAGGAATTTGACATGATTTTGACACATGTTGACAATGAAACTGAGTCGTCCCAAGGCCTCAAACAGCAATCTTGACTGCAGATTTATAGCCTTTAGCAGGCATGAGAAAATGTTTATCATTCCCACTTTTACAGGGAGAAGATGGGATAAGAAAAAAATTTAAAAAGGAAAGTTTATCTCTTTATTCTCTTCCATTCCCCTCATCACTACAAATACTACTAGAAACTTCATCTTGTGAGCCACAAAAGAGAAATTTGCAATCAATTTTGATTTTTTTAAAAAATATATATATATTATTCTCTTCTCGATTTTTTTATAATTTCATATTTTAGGCTCTCTTTATTCAGGAAGCTTAGAGACCTACTATTTTTTAGGGCTTTCAGTACTTAAAAGAGAATTTTTTTTTTGAGCAAAAATCCATTTCCTTCTGAAGTAGTGAATTTTATTCAGGAAACCATTGACGAAGAGAAAGAAAAGGAGACAAAAGGAATTATCATAAGATCCAAACATGGCTCTAATTGTTGAAGTACCATCTGTGAAGAAGTAAGCACGAACCTCCAAGGAGCTAGAAGAAATGAAGAAACAAAAATTTTGATTGTCTAGAGCTTTGAGGGAGACCAAAATCCCCACAAAGCTTTTGAAAATTCTAAGATTATCTTAAATTTTCATTTATATTTTTCAAAATATAATGATTCTTCCCCCAACCCCCAACCTCCCTTTTTTCCTCTCCTCTTTCTCCTTCTCTTCTTTTCTTCTGTATTAAGACTACAAACCCTAATTCCTATCATCTTTCATTTTACACTTGCCAAAGGATGCGTCACATTGAAAACAATGAAAGTAAGCATGAACATAAAAAATTCTACCAAACTATGTATACAAAAAGGATAAAGAGAGACCATAGAAAACATGATAATGGGGATTTCAACAGAAAGATAAATACAATATTAACATGAACAAGTTAAACTCAAAAAAGAAGGTTCCAAGTTGTGATAATTACAGATTTCATCATACTCATGAAATGTAAACACAATCAATTGATTTCAGTATTCCTTCTTTTGATTTAGGCAAAGTTAAGTAAAATCTGTTAGTTCACATTTCCAATCTCTCCAAGTTAAGGTTTTGTCCTTTGGCATCACAAAACTCATGGTCATGTTTTCTCCAGTCCAATCAAGGGAAGATCCTATCAGCAAGGAATTGTTTTACGTATATTATTATTCTTGATTTAGGACCTTACTATTTTGCAAATTGGAGTTCTACTGCTATCTAGGAATTTTAGCATACTAACCTCATTATTGTTCTTATCTATTCGCCTCCCATCTAATGATAATAAGGATGTTTCAAATTTATGAGTCATAATCTATGCTGAAATAAAGAATTATTTCTACAAGTGAAAATACAGACGTGACTTAGTTATTTTCTTAAGCTTTTGATTAATGAAAATGACTTTGTTAGTGAATAGAAGGCACATCTGTCTTGTGTGAGATTCCTCTCTTCGTTCGACCATAATTAATATCTCTCTTATTCTGTTTCCTCTTTCTTTAATTTTCCACAGCCAGAAATTTCCAGCAACAAAACTCTTACAAAACCAACCTTGTTTTGCACTCAAATATAGACATTCAAACAATTTGAATACTTAAAAATCATAAATTATTCAAATATTATCCACCCAGTCTCTAAAAGGTGTATGTAGGTGGTACGCAGGTTGCACAACCTTTCCTATATAACTTCATTATAGAGGTCAAAACAAAAAGCACCTTTGCTTAACTAGTTCCCTTCACTACTACAATTAGAAGCTAAAAGAAAAGCTATTGAGGAAGGCATAAAATTTTACATGCACTTTACTCAAGCAACCAATGCCCCAAGCAAAATACTTTCAAGTTCTCTCTTGGAATTTGAAAACCAGGGACAAGTGATAATCTTGGTACAGTTATTCACAAACTCACCTCAAACATATTTAAGAATCTGGTGAAAAGTGTTGGTAAGAAGCATTCCCAGTTGATAAAGCTACAGTTCTTTATAACACGTGCTAAGACAGCTGCCCACTGGCTGTTCCAAAATTGACAATTTGGTATCGAGTCCCACAATTCCACACTCTTTTTAACCCAATCACTGCCGTGCGAATAATATGATAATAAGTTGCTCTAATACTACATCCAAAAACCATTAAGATAAGTGTTTACAAAACTAGAAAATACTTACTCCGTATAGAAGTCCTTGTTTTCCAAGTTGGTGGGTAGAAACAGTCTCACAAACCCAGATCCTTCAAATGATGAATTGTGCCATGGATTTTCCAATAAAGAACTGTAGATTTGTTTAAAAAAAATAATAGAAAATATGAATATGGAAACCATAGAAGTTATGCAGTCTTCAACCAACTGAAAACTGATGGTCAAGGCTTATGAAAATTTTAAGCCTAAAATAGCCAGACATAGAATTTGACTTCTATCAGCAGGTTCTGTCTCAGTTGTCTCAGTATCAGAGGGGCTTACAGACACTGTTATATTTCAAGAGAAGGATGAATATTTACAAAATATACAAAGCCTATAATGATAAATCTCTATCAGCATTTATTTTCTAATTTTGATTGTTTTAGCTGTTGAAGTCATAACAAGTAACCTCTGAGTACACGTGATGTTAGCTAGTCAAGTGGTCACGTTTACAAGGCAAAAATAAAAACTTCAAATATATCCCAAATTTAAATTGAAAGAGGATGAAAACAGAAAAAATATCTTTGATATAGACTGACATCAAGTATCCACTATAATCTTAATGATTAAGGGGGAATTCCAATGTCATGACAACGTGAATAAAAATCTGATTAAAAAATTTAACTCATACCTAAATTCTGACCATATTTCCAAGGCAGAACCTGCTAGAAAGAATCTCCGGCAGGATCTAACAAGTGAAGTAACAGTCTCAAAGTGCCGTTGTCTCAACCGCCATCCTTCTGGACCTGTATTTCTGTAACGACCACCAAGTTTTCAGCACCAATACATAACTGACACAGTAAGTAATAAGTAGAAATTCCACCAAGCTCAAAAGATATCGTTCACTCTCAATTCATAAGATCTTGCAATATGAATAGGAAATGCAATAATATAAAAACAGAATCATTTATTTACTCACTAACTCACCTCGAGAAATGAGTATGAATCAAAGTATCATACAACGGCCGCCATTGAACACTCAGAGAAGGCAACTTCTTTCTATACTTGTTAAGCATTCTGACTAAAACACTTCCCCATCGAACCTAATCCACCAAAAGGCAAAAGAAATAGACAAAAAATGAAGAATAGAACCACCCATTTATTCAATTAAAAAACAAATAAAAATGTGAATTCATTCCATTTGAAAGAGTGTAAGACCTGCGCATAAAGCTTGTCCTGCGATACATTAAATAATTCAAGCCCAAATTCCACAAGTTGAGTCACATCTTCTAAAGCTACTTCACTTTTCGCCTTTATAAAGCTGCATAGCCAATAACACAAACATCATTAAAGTCATTTCTCAACTCTACTGACATCCGCTGTGCGCTAAAACAGCAAATTCCAAAGCCTCAATTGGAAATTTGAACTCCTAATTAAAAATTAAAAAACATAAAAGGAGAAAAAGAACTTAACAGGTCAATAACAGAAATCCATTTGAGAGTAGCATAGACAGATTCGGGATCGTCGGGCTTGTAAGAGGCCTTGACCGAGTTGACAACACGAGCGAACGATTCTCTCTCTCTCTTGGTCTCCTCCGCCACTGGTGGCGGTAGCCATGCATTGTACAGATGCATTTGGCCTCAGTGTTCTTTTCTATTCGATTTCTCTGTTTGATCGGAATGAAATGAAAATGAAATGAATTTTTGGAGATGAGCAGTGAGTATTAGAGTATTTATAGTATAGTGTAACTATAGATTTCTTGTGCGTCGGGTCTGTATCTTTTCTTTTTAAACAAGAAATAAATAAAAATCAATAAATAAAAGGTGGATTTAGATTTGTGGAACAGAAGACTGGCCGCGTTCGGTTGACGGGTCACCGGCGCCGGTATTCATTTTTTATTTTGCCCTTTTTCTTTTCTCTTCAAGATAATAATAGAGCACTTAATTTCTGTATTGACAGGGAATTTTTATCCGGTTAGATTTAAGATTTATAATTATAAAGTATTAAATTAAATTTAAAAATAGATAATAAAAAATAAAATTTTTATTTTTATTTTGTAATTAAAGTTTTATTATTAAATATTAAAATAATATTTAAAAATATCTAATAACTAAATTAGTCATTTATTGATTATGGATTATTAATTTTATCTATGTGATTATATTTATTATTACGTTAAAAATCTTATTTTGTTGATTCAAATGATACTAATTCAAATTATTCAACAACAATAAATATAAAATAATCTTTTAATAAACGATGACTTAATCTATAAAATTAGACCTATTTTTGCAACTGATTACAAAATAGATTTTAGAGCTTAGAATGCTATAAATTTTCTTTTTTATTAAACTTCAGGGGAATAAAGTACATCTATTTATCCATTTAAAAACTTAATCATATTTTTCAGCCAGATGAATAAATCCACTCGTGATTAATTTTGTAATTTTAATTTTAAAACACTCTAAATTTTATGAATAATTTATCGGGCACATAAATTTATAAATTTTGATAATTTTGTATACTCTTTTATATTAATAACAATAGTTATTATTATTTTTCATTTTTATATTTAAAATATTAATTTGATATATAATTAGCATAATTTTTACAATGATAATTTTAAAATTTTTCTACTATATAATAGGTGTTTAATTTATTTAATTTTATACGTTGAAATATTTAATAGATATAATTTTATAAATTATATTATTAAAGAGATTAAAGTAAAAAATTGAGAGTGATAAAGAATTAAAATAACGAAATTCATAGATAAATTTATGTATTTGACGTATTTTTTTTTATATTTATATTAAGTTCTGGCTGGTTGAGGTCGGACTGGGGTTTAGACATTGAACCCAACTCCGGACCCGGGCCTGGCCATGCCCACACTTTCATATTTACACCAACCGTTTGAGGCTTTCGGCGGTATCTTTTAACTCCAAAGTTTGGGCTCCCAAAATAAGCCCAGGAAAAAATTATAACCGTTGAAACCCAAAATGGAATGAATAAGGCAACAAATCTGACCGTTAGGGGCAGGAAAAATGAGAATATAACCGTTGATAATCCCAACCCAGGCGTTTTACAACAATTTAAATATCTGAAAACTCTGTCAAGTCTCTCTCACGATACAATCTTACTCTCGCTATCGATTTGCAATTCTCAATCTTCTCTCTCTCTCTCCGTCTCTCTCATTTCAATATCTTTGATTCTGATAACATCTAACGGTTCATTATTTTTCTTTTTCATTTTCATTTTCAATTAAATCTCTGTACTTTCTTAATTTTAATCTCATTTTAGTTCAAAAATGGCGGAACTGAAAGATGCCCATATAGTAGAAATCCCAGTAGATGAAGAGCACCAACAAAAACTGCTATACGCCGTGAACACAGTAACAGCAATTCAAAATCACCCATTAGCAGAAATTTCCCATAGTCCAGGTCATCTTCTTCTTCTCAAGCTCTGGCAAAGAGAAGAGAATTTATTCTGCCGCAAAATTGCTGCTAAAGAGACAAGAATGGATTCTATCAAACGCGAAATTTTTCAGCTTTGTTCTTTCTTTTTGGTCTTTCATGGGGTTTTTTTAACAATTTTGTTTTCTTCTTCTTCTGATAATAGTAGCAGCGATCACCATACTTGCAAAAACTGGTGGATACCAAGCCTTGTATCTTTATCCACTTCCCTTGTGTTCATATTTTTGGTTCAAATTAAAGTTTACAGTTATTGGAAGGTGTGGAGACAATTGCAAAGGGAAAAAAATGACAACAGAGCTCTTACAAGGTGTATTCAAGAGCTAAGAATGAAAGGGGCAAGCTTTGATTTGTCAAAGGAGCCACAAAGTGGAAAGAGAATGAAAAGCTCAAGTGTTGAGGTCAAATGGAAGCCAATTACTTGGTTTTCTCAATATCTTATTACTATTTGTCTTGTTTGCTTCTCAGGTTTGCTCTTTCCTGCTTGCAAATTGATCCTTTGTGGATTCTAAGAGATGATTGGTTCTGCAAATTTTGTGATCCCAACTAGCCAAGTTAGTTCCATAGTCATATATATTGTTACAGAGAAACTTATATTATTACCATTTTTTATTTATTGTAAAAAAAACTATGGTATTTTTAACAATACAAAATAAAATAAGAATTCAATCATTTATTATTACATTAAATATTAAAATGTTGAATCACACAACCCTGGGAACACCCTGTTTTGCATTTTTAACTAAGTAAAGATGAGGTAACATGGTACCTTTTGCAGGTGGAGATTGAAATTCGTAAAATTGGGATATATTAATTAAAGAGTGATTCCATTAATTACTCTGAGGTAATGTATGGAAATTTGGGTTTCTTTGGTTGAAAATTTTTTAATTCTCGCTATATGAATTTGTTGTTATATGGTATTTTGAGCATTCTTGGATTTTAAATATTGTTTAATTATTGAACTGTTAAGGAATAATTGACAGGCTACTGCATTTGATCCAAGAATCTGTCAAGAGGCTGGCTTGAAGCATCTATACTTTTTATCTATACTTCAAGGGGTAGAATGAAGCATCTTGGTCCGATCTGATTCAATCATTTATTGGGAACATTTTTGGGGCTAGAAATGAAATGGTGGAATTTCCATGCCTCAGAAAAGGAAATTTGCGCAGTGGAGCATATTGGTCTGATCCATTCATTTCTTGGAAACCACATATTGTCGCAGAATTCTTTTTTGAAGCGTTCCGGACAAAGTGATGCACCAGAAGATAGCTAAAGACAAATTCTTGAATTGCAGATGGCAACACACGACTTGTGTGCTTCTTTTTTAGCAGTTCTATTCATTGTTATTTGTTAGAATAAAAGAAGCATGTAAAGTATAAGTAATCACCAGCTCCAGTTTGGGCACCTTTAACACTAATGTAATTCATGGTATCTGAGAATGGAAAAAAGTCAAAACTAACCTTTGAAAGTACCAATCTCTCTCATTACTGCGACACATCTCTCACAGAAGCCTTGCTATTCTCTGTCCTTTAAATTTTAAATTGAGAAAGTGCATATTGTTATCATATAATTACAAAATATATTTAATGAAATAATAAATAAATTAGGACTCTAATAAAGACGGTTTTGCTGTAGGAGGTTTAATGACTCCACCACTAAAACTACGTCGTTTTAGCCTAGGGTTGGATTTTAATCCTGCAAACAAAAGATGCTCTCGACTCAAGTCTCAAACGCGTCTCTCCTCTCCCTCCTCCCTTCCCTGCGGGACGCTCGTTGTCTGCACTTCTACAGACACAGTCTTCCTTGAAGATCTTCACGTTGCTTTCGTTCTCTTGGCCATCACCTCGCCGTTCCGTTTTCTGCACTTCTACAGCCACAGGTTCGTTCTTGATTTTTTTTTATTTCATTCTCATTTTTTTTTTCATTTTGCTTTGTTCCTTTTCGTTTCTTTTTTTTTTTTTTTTTTTTTTTTTATAAAAACAGATGTTTTTTTGGTTTTAATATTAATTTGTTTATGGCTTGAAATGTTATAATTTTACCACTTTAAGAATGGGCATTATACAAGGGATTTTAGATTTGCAGAATTGTAATAGGTGCTGGTGCTGATGTGAATACCTTAAGAATATAGAACAATAAAAAAAAAATTAAAAGGGTCAATACATAAATTTGTTGGCACATATAAACAAAGGAATCTGTTTGTACAAAAAAAATATATATATATAACACGTAAATTTCCGTATTCTCTTTCTGAAAAATCCCATTATTAACAATTAAAAAAAAGTTGGGACTTTCTTTTTAAAGTTGCTTCATTTCATAAATGAATGATTTATTTTTTCTGATGACATTGATGATGAAATGTTTGCTTGACATTATTGTTTCAATAAAAGCGTTAGTTCCCTGGGTGGAGGCCATTGATCTTGAATTTGAACTGCACATTTAATATCACTACCAGAAAAAGCTTAAAAGCAATTCCAGCCACTTCTCCAAAATGAAAGGTTATTAATTAATTTACAACTTAATTATAGAAAGGATTACATCGTTACTAAAATGTTTCAGTTTGCTAAGTTGTCTGTTGCCTTTTCTTTTAGATTTAAATTACATCGTTATTGGTTTTCTTTTTGTATTTAAATGTTATATATTTTAAAATATTGTATCTAAACATAGATTTTAATTTATAGGATATAAGGTCAAGATTTGAGAGTATAGATTGTGAAGCTAGTAGGAAAAATGAAACAAATTCATCAATGCCTTCTGCAAATAAACCTGAGAATAAACCAAGTACTTTATTGCTTACCTCAAACCTTGGTAAAAAAAGAAAGTTAACATTGAAAGCTTTGATGTGCTCTCAAAATTGGTTGTTGGCAAACTCAAGTGGTAATTACTAAACCCGTTGAATTTTAGATAGAAAATTTATCAAATTATTATAATGTCAAAGTTCTTATTTATTTATTTTTCAGATTCTTGTTCTTGTGTGAAGTTAAATGTTTTTTTTGTGGAAGAAGATGATGTTGATTGTTAATCCTTGCAATCTTGGTTTTTGAAAAAAGTGGAGTTGAAGAATTATGTTTGTATCAAGAATATTATGTTTAATTACATGCTTTTGTCGTACTGTTGTTTTTTTGTTAACTTTTTAACTCAGCAGTGTTTTTTTTGTTCTACTGTTGTTTAATTACATGTTTTTGTTGTAATTTTTTTTATTGGCATAGTTTTTATTAAGTTTTATGTGGATTTAGTTCTCCTTATAATTTGTTCTAGTTTAGTATTATTATATTTTATTTAGTTTTTAGTTTGTGGTTCATATTATTTTTATTGAATTTTAATAGATGTTTGATTATCAAATTGTTTAATTGAGAATTGAGATATTGGTTTGAATTTCAATTCTTTTGTTTTATTTTTTTATTACTATGTTGTTGATTGAGAATATTACAAATTAATTTGTTTTATTATTTTGAATATTACTGGTTTGAGTTTTATTATTTTGAAGTTGAATTTTAATGTATTTTTTATGTTTTTTTGCTGCACTTTGGATTCGGATTCAGGTTTCATGCAGATTCGGGTTTGATGGATTGAATAAATGTGATTAAACGGGTATTTATGCGGATTCAGATAGTATGTGGGCATTTCTAAACAGATTTGTGTATTTTGGTTTATTCCTTAACGGATTCGGGTACTTCAATTGTTAACGGATTCGGAATCGGGTAGTTTGTTTTTTGTGAGTACCCACCCTGCTGCCATTCCTAGTGTAGCGCTTGTGAACTTGCAGAGGTTTGCTAACATGTACCTTACATGCCTTCTGGATATTGCATAAGCATTATGCCCTCTGTACCTTACATCTCTTCTACTTCTGGTGTCCCCTCCATAAATGATATTGCACTATGCTTATGCTATTTAGCATGTTCTGGTTTTCGTTTTTCATATTAATAAGAACTTAGGTGATAGCTGACATTTACTTTATTCTAGTTACATGTGACTATTGATTTACATGGTAATGTAATGGAAGAGGTCATCTTTTATCTCTGTCACTTATATGTTCTCTTGAAACACGAGTCATGAAGTATTCTTCATTTTTATGTGTATGATTATCAACTGGCGACAAACTTCATATACTTAACATGCATGTGCTTTTTATATGAATATCAACTGACTATATTCATTTTTCTTTTAAAAATTACAGATATCTTCAGAGTACTTGCAAGGTGGCCCAAGCTTAGTCTATATATTGATTTACTCCCTAATACCCTAAACCCTGTCAATTGGCTCAATTCTAATCTCCAAGTTTTCAAATGCTACTTATCAAGTCACTTTCTGTTATTCCAAATTCTCATTTATGTGGTCTTCTCTTAATTCCCAGACAGCCAATATTTTTTTCTGTATTTTGTTCTTTCTTGACACTTGCTAAAACCTCAAAATCCCCAAACCCTGCCCTTTTTTATTTCCTAACTAAAAACCTCAAATTCTCTGAAACCGAAGCGCTCTCTATCTCCATGCGCGCTCGCTACTCTGGGATCAAATCCATTGAAAACCCTCTATTTGTGGTTCGCTTTCTCCAAAACCTTGGTTTCTCCCATTCCCATATTGAATCTACTATCATTCAAGCACCCCAAATACTCTTTGCTAATGTTGACAAATCCTTAAAACCAAAAATGGACCTTTTTCAAGATTTGGGTCTTGTAGGTAACAATCTGGGTAAGTTCATTTCAAAGAATTCTACACTTTTAACTTCTAGCTTGGGAAAAAAATTGGTACCTCGCATTAAAATTTTGCAGAGAATTTTGTTGAATGATGAGAATAATAAGGATTTAATAAAAGTCATATCTAGATGCACATGGATTATCTGCAGGAAACCTGAATCAGTATTGTTATCCAATATAGCATTCTTGCAGAGTTGTGGGATAATTGGGTCTCAGCTTTCGAAGTTGTTGACCAGGTCGCCTAGGCTTTTTATTATGCAAGAATCCAAGGTTAGAGATCTTGTATCTCGGGCTTTAAATATGGGGTTCTCTGTGGATTCAAGAATGTTGGTTCATGCTTTATATTCTGTTGGTGGCGTGAATGAGGGGACATTTGAGAGAAAATTTGGCATTTTAAAGAGTTTTGGGTTTTCAAAGCATGAATACTTGGAAATGTTTAGAAAAGCACCACATTTGCCAAGGACATCTGAGGAGAAGTTGAAGTTGGGAGTTGATTTCTTTTTGAACAGAGTTAAGTTCAAAAGGGAGGTGTTGGTTTATACGCCGACATTGTTGTTGTATAGCATGGAAAATAGAGTGATTCCTCGATATGAGGTTTTAGAGATTTTGAAATCAAAAAAGTTACTGAAGAAGGAGCCTAGTTTTATGAACGTGTTGCATTTAACAGAAGAGGAGTTTCTAGAGAGATTTATATCAAGGTTTCCGAACGAGGCTGAGGAATTGTTGATAACTTATAAAGGTCATACACTGGATTCATCTTCTACAGAAGACAAATGTTGATGCAATTTTGACCAACGTGTTTTGGTGTTTAGAGTGTCGGACAACTTTGTTTTACCGAACAATGTAATATCTCTCTTAGACTTGTAATTTTCTAAAATTTTGATTTGTGATGTTTCTGATAAAAAAGATTTGTCTGGCCGCTATTTTCTTCAGGTTCTACACGATGGTCTTCATAAATCTGAAACTATTTTGCTGGGAATACCCCTTTTTGAGTTTTTGTCAAACAACATTCCTTTTTTTATTTTTTCTCGAATGGACTAGGTGGACCGCTGATACAGCCAATTAAAGTAGTTCATTTAGATGATATGTAGTAACTGTTTTGTACTATAAGTCAGAGGTTTTACCTTAAAAAGAGATGGCAATGCATTGGATATCCACTTAGAATGCAATAGCCGAATTTGAACCCGATATCCATTTGAAATTCGTTTAGAAATTTATATTTATTATTTAAATTTGTCTCAAATTTATTCATTTAAAAATTCAAATTCATTTAGCATTAAATTTTTTTTATTTTTATTTTTTTAAATAACAATCAAGTAAAAATTATAAAATTATTTATTTTGACTTAATAAAAAATATAGTATAAATATTAAATAATTATAGCATTCATTATAATTAATAAGTGTGTATATATTTTAAATATTTATCGAACGGATAAAAGTTCATGTGTTTTTAAACTCGAACCCGCTGTAAGTAGTAAAAATACTATTTAAATCGTCTCAAATCTATTTATTCATTATCTAAATCTGTTAAAATCAATCAGGCTGGGTCAAGTTAAATTGTCATCCCTGTACCTAAATAATGATCCACTCCTAATTAACCATAATTAACCAATTTAAAATAATTAGAAGCAATGCTTTGAAATAAGGTCCTAGTTAACTTTTTCTTTTCCCTTAGAACCTATGTTACTCATTGTTTAATTTATAAATAATTATAGATATGTTATAAAATAATAGAAAAATAGAGAGAGAATAAGGAAAGAATATGAGTATATCTATTATTGACGAGGAGTTATATATATATAATTATATAATTGGAACGCCACTAGAGTTTTACGCAAATCAGGAAAATAAAGTTCAAATATTTAAGAATATAGAATTGTAGTTCATATAAGATATCTATTTATTTCATAATATTTCTCCTTGGATGTCAATTTTTCAAAGAATATATATTTTGTTAAAATTCTACTAAGAAAAATCTTGAAAAAAATTTTAATGAAGAAAAAAAAAGTACATTATTTTTTTTTTTCAATATGTGTTGAAATATTGTCAGATTAAAAACCTTTACTAGGAAAACTCAATGGAAAAAAAATCTTAGTTAAAGGAAAAAAAAAGTATAATTAAATCAACCACCATTCTAATTTCAGATAAATATTATCTTTCCACTGATAAATTTCATTTTTACTTAATTTATTTACGGTCTCTATATAATCGTCAACTATATAAATTATTTACCTTATTTAAGTTCTTAATTCTAATAACCTCAAAAATATATTGATATGTTTATTTAAATCATTAATTTTAATAACCTCAAAAATATATTTATATGTCTACTTATAAATTAATCCCAACAAACTATAATTCCTTAATAATCTATTTGTTATTCAATTTTAATCTTTTTATTCAAACAAAAAATACATCAACAATTCGACCGTTTAATCTGTAATATATATTTAATCAATTCTACCAAAAATCCATTTTACAATTACCAATAATTTCCTCAATTAAATTTATTTAATAACTCAATTTACTTTATTTTAACAAAACATCTCTATATATTTTTCTATCCTTCGATTAAATGCTACTGCTAGTATTCCATCTTAACCAAAATTATTTTAATTTTATCAAATTATTCTCTATAACTTATTTTTAATTTAATCAAATCTTAATAATCAATTCTCGACATCAAACTAATTAAAATCCATTAATTTTTGTTATAACAATTCTGCAATTAATTTATTTTTAGTCCAATCTATAATTCATCTTTAATCAATCAAATCCTCAACCAATTTCAATATTTATCAAGATCCATAATTAATTAAAATCCTATAATTAAATTAATTACCACAATACCCAAATGACACAAACCACAATCAACCATCCACAAAATTAATAAAATGAGCTAGGGACAGTGCAACATTAAGGTCCAACTGAGCTTGCTGCTGTCGCGCACGAAGGAGAGGAACGAGCCAGCGATAGCATGGCGTGAAGGTGGTGCTGTTGGAGCTGGAGGCGGTGTGAGATGGTGCTGCTGCGTGGTGGTCGGCGACGCAGTAAGAGAAAGAGACAGTGAGATTGAGATTGAGAGAAGGAGAGAAAGAAAGAGAGAGTGAGGTGAACAGAGAGGAGGAGAGGAAAAATAAAATGAGCTAGGGTTTTAGAAGCCTCTGGGTCATTGCGGTTCGATTTGAACCAATTTGGCTCGATTCAACACCTTAACTCGATTTTTTAATTGATTTTTCACAAATTAATTGGATTTTGGATCTAAGGCTTAATTTCACCCATTGTACCTCAACTATATATCCTATTGCATTGGCATGCCTAGAATTCAATTTATTACGCAAAAATATACAAACTTTAATTCATGTTACATAAAAAGGACTCTGTTAATTCCACTGTTAGAAAATAAACAGAAATCTGACATGGATCTTTTTAAAGGATTATAAACGTAAAAACTTGCTACCTCAGCCTGCCAGCTCCTCCTTTGACTTGCTCTCTCTTTCCTTTATTGTCAACTTAACCCTACCTGAGATGCGAGAGCTCAGTGCCTCCACTCCCGTAGCCAAAAGACACAGTTTCATACCCATCGACAGTCCCTCTACTCTCCCCACTAAAGGGACAGTCCGAGAACACCACACGATGGTCAATCTTATTGATCTCAACTTGAAACTTTAAGATTTGGAGGGGGTGATAGTGGTGAAGAAGATTCTGTGCAAGGAAATGCACAATTTCTTGTATTCCCTTTGAAATGAGAGGGATGGGGTCAGTAAGCTTAGACGATAGCTGATTTTTTCGACTAGGTTAGATAGAGAGATAGGAGGAATGGAGTGAGGACTACGAGAGATCCCAGGAGGATTCCAATCAGCACCCAAAGTTGGAGTCCGAAGATTGAGGTAGGCTCCAATAGCTCTGTGTCACAAATGCAAAATCGTATATCCACATTATTTTCAATCTTCTTTTCCTTTCATTTGCTTTAACAAAAAAAATAATAAAAAGGAAAAAGAAAAGAAAAGAATTCACTAGTGGTGGGATTCGACAGTATAAGAATCCACTACTAGATTCTAGATTCTTGCCATATTTAGCTCGCCGGAAAAATATTTTCACTAAACACTAGATATGTATATATACAAATACAAAAAAAGATAGAGAAAATAAAAATAAAGGAATGTGGAAAGAGAGGAATCAATGCAATATTAAAGGGAGTGTTTCTCTCTACATGAAGTAATAGAAAATGGTGGAGAGAGAGAAATGCAAAAAAAAAAAAAGGAAGAGAATGGAGAGAGAGAGGTGTGTTAGCTGATGAGCTATCAACTTGGTTGTGTAGGTAGAAGGAGTGAGTAAGGAGAGAGAAGCTTGTAAGGAAAGTTGGAAATTATTAAATGAGGGAGAAAAGGTAAGTCAAAGGAGGAGTTAATAGAGCTAAGGTGGCAAATTATTATGTTTGAATGCTTTAAAAGAATTCACATCAGATTTCTGTCTATTTTCTAACAGTGGAATTAACAGAGTCCTGTTTCTGTAACATGAATTAAAGTTTATATATTTTTGTATAATAAATCAAATTTTAGACATGCCAATGTAATAGGATATATAGTTGAGGGACGGTGGGTGAAATTAAGCTTTGGATCTAATTAAATACCTAGTGGCATAATTTTATTGGATAAAATTTTTACAATTAAATTAAAAATAAATAAATTTTGAAATTAAAATTTTTGGGTATTTCAATCATACTATTAAAACTTATTTTTTAAATTTAATTAAATAATTCAAAATTTAAAAGGAGTCTTAACACATTATAATCTCAGATTTCTTGCATCTCATTCCTTTAAATCCCTGGATAAGAACCCTATATTGGGAGATGCAGGATTAAATTAATTAGAAACATTGATTCAATTAAGAAATTTTTTTAATTAAAAAATTTAACTCAATTAGAAATTTTAATATTTTAATATTTATTAAATTTTATTCTCTAAGAATGTGGAGAGTTTTAATTAATTCATTTATTTATTTGAAAATCCGTTGTTGTGTTTATATATCAATACACAAACGACAAATATTAATGTTATTGTAAAATATAAATAATCTATAATACTTTTTCTAATTATTTACAACCCAAATTTTATTGGCATTAACCTAAAAAATAAAAATAAAATATGTTAACCATCAAAATTGAACTTTGAGATTATTTGAAAATTCATCAATTTGATAGATTTAGAAAAAAACATTCATAGTGCCCATGTAGATATCTGCAAGACATAGATGAAAAGAGAGAGAGAAAAGAGGGGCTTTAAGTTTACAACAACTCCGATAATTAAATCGGTAAGAGAACAATAAATAGTTATAATCGAATGAAACATTGTATCGTCTATTATATAGACCTTGCGTAGATATTATGTACTTGAGTAGAAAATTTGATCCCCTTTATATGGAGGTAGAAAAATCTTGATTACAGTTGCAGCTGGAATCCTTAATGGATACATTTTCATGAAATAATAGGAATAAGATCTCCTAATACTATTATGATTCTATTCAAATAATAATATTTGATCTTAAAGTATAAATTACTGTTAAGTCAATAATAAATATTTATATTCTATTATATGTCCCCCATAAGTCTAGGACATTTATGTCACATGAGTCTAAATATATCTTTGTAATACCTTTTACCTTTATTAGATTTATAATTTGTTTAATTTATATTTATTATTTATCATTTGTTATTTTAGGCACTTAATATTGCTCACTTGGAGTAGTGGTAAGGAGAGCACGAAACTATAAGACACTTAGCCTTGATGCTCACTTAAAACAATGATGTTGGGTAGACACTTAATAACCTTATAACAAATAATAAATAACAAATATAAATTTAACAAATAATAAATAATATAATTTTTTTAATAAGTGAGACATATATAAATTAAAATGATCTCCTTCTTCGTTTTAAATGGTCGAATTATCTAATTTTTCAATATCTGCACTTGCCTATTAAATAATATAGTTATATAGTTCAAATAAAAAAAAATATTCTATCAATAATATTATTATCTCATCTTAAGAGAAATTAAACAATAGTACAATTAAATTACTAATTAGAGAATAATCAATAGTTTATGTCACATGTAAATAAAATATGACTTATAAGCGAAAAATATGTAAATATATGTTTAAAATATAAATGAGGAAGAAAATTTATCTTTTTCTATTTTAGAACATGCTTCAATAATTTATGAATCCTACTTAGCAAATCTTTTATATAAAATTCATAATTAAAGGCATGAAATTAATAGCTGAAGAACACACAGAATTGATGTTTTTTTCCCTTCTTTCTTTTTGTGAACTACTAAAAGGTCCATAAATTTTTTTTATTTAGATTTTGATGTTTCATTCTCTCTCCTTGCATGAATCTTAGTTCCATAACATATCATGATTTTCTTTTTGCACGTAAAGGAATATAGTCGCTAACCATATTTCTCATTTAATAATCTTATAATAAATTAAAATATATGCTAATACAAATTGAATGTATGATTTAAAAAGTAGAGTAAAATCGATAAACTTATTTTTTATTGTTATTGTTGTAGAAAAATGTGTTCCACACTCAACGCATCATTTGTTAACAATTAAAATTGAGTTTTGAGAATATTTAAGAATTCCTCCTTAGAATAAATTTGAGGTATATCTATTGAAATTAAGATAAATTCTATTAGGATAATGATTATAAGAATCCTATATTATCTATTAGTTAAAGTTTATTTAAAAGTCTAGTATTATTATTTAATATATTTTATTATTAAATGTTAACAATTATACATTTAACTTTTTTTTTCTTAAATATATATAATCCTGAAGATCACTTATCTATTTTATATGTTTCATTTCATTTATCTAAAACTCATACTTGAACTCCATATTTACCAAAATTCTTAATTAATTTATATGACCGTAATTAAAATTTATTTTAATTTATTAAAGCCTTTTAATCAAAGCGATATTTGTAAGATATACCGGAAAATATTCAAAATCAGTCTATCCAAGGATTTTGACAAAGTAATACTCTTTAAATCAATCTAATATTTGTCTTGGCAGAGAGCGAATATTGCACTAAAAACACCAACTCAATTGATGGGTTCTATGCAATAGAAAAAGTATTTCGTACTAACAAGCAGTTAGTAAAAAGTAATTATATGAATAAATAATAAATTTTGTTTTCTATTAAGACAAGACTACTAATCCAGTTGGTGATTTTAATATAAAAATAAAAATTTGAAGTTGTCAATTTGTGACCACTAATCAACAAAAAGTACATGAGAAAATAATATTTTGTTAAGAGTCCACCAAGTTAAGTAGTGTTTCAATAAAAAAAAATATTTGTTTACTTAAAATATTTTTTTTCACATACATATGATCTCATGATGTTGGTTCACAATTATTTCAAGTTAAGTGATAACAACATAAATTTCCGTACACAGTTGAAAATTATTAAAAGTAATAAAGTATTTCAAGTTGAATTTATATTATGTTAAAAATTTCTTAATACCTAATATATGAAAATTAATCATATTAATGTTCCTACATGTTCCCTTGTACCATATCTTGGAGACCTCCCATTACGATGTAAGTTTCTATGTACTGCGTCTTCTTTAATATCTTAATATGCTCCATGCTTAATATTTATATCAATATTCATACGGGAGGTTCAAAACAACGTTTACATATAGCTGTTGTAGGCTAAAAAAATGTTAGATGAGTCTGTTGATTGGATACCATCATCATCTCAAAAAACTCATTAAATGAATGACTAAAATGAGATGTAGATCCATCACATGTGTCGAAAGACGCCGCAAAAATATTAAAAGCAGTATATTGAAATGACATTATCTAATGGTTACATCTAAAGTGCTATTTTTCCATATACTTTTTGTTAACTAATGATTACATCTCACAGTTAGCACTAAAATTACTAAACAAACCGTGTGTAATTTCTTTAATTTTATTGCTATTTGTCGTTAATTAGTAGTTAAGAATCTAAAAAAATAAATCTGTGAGTAATTTCTTCGGTATTTAAACATCTTTTTGTAGTGCGGTTGCATGGGGAGTGGTAGAGGCGGCAGATTGGTAAGCGTTATCACCTTGTTGGTTTTGGTGCTGTGCTGGAAGATGCCGAAAGAATTTCTGTCTCGGGTTTTTTCAGACAATTATCAAGATGAAAGCATTGACTCTTTGTGCTTGTTTGATTTGGTTTTCTGGTAACCTTTTCATCTCCGGGATGCATTTATACAAACTGTCAGTCTCTTATTCATGCATTAAATTCCTCTTCACTTGACTTTTCATAGTTTGATATCCATATAAATGATTATAAGACTTTTTAGGTCAGATATTGCTATTAGAAAATTGAATTCTGAATTTATGAAATTTATAATTATAATTAAAATTTTATGGATTTTGAATATTTTTTTATATTAGTTACCGCAAAATATGGTTTGAATATAGGATCTGAAATCACTTTTTTCAATTCAAATATTCTGTTAAAGTTAGGAAGAACTATTTATAATTGATGGTATTATTAAAAAAACTAATATTCCAACTAATAAACTCAATTAGAAATCTTTTTTTTTTATCTTTTTTAAATTGAAACTCAATTAGAAATCTTAAAATTAATATTAACATAAAAAAATAATAGTTAAAGTTAAGTATTCTAATGTCACAATTAAATGAATAACACTCAAACTCAATTATTATTATCATGACTAATGTTTATATCTAATATCTATCTATACTATACTGGGAATAGATGAGGGAGTAATAAGATTTTTGATAGCGTTTTTAATAAAATTTAAAATATCCTAAAATAATCTTAGTCATAATCAATTTAAAAATTATATTTTATTATTAATATATATTTATAAAATTATTTTTAAGTTAATAATGTATTTTCCCTTGTGTGAAGTGTGAGAGGTCTTAAGTTTGAATCATTTCGACCACGGGTATTGTCACCAATTTAGTTAGTGAAAATTATTTTTTATTGGCAGCCCATAATATTATTTTGGCCCATTAGAACTCTTAATGAATTAATTTTTTTTTTTAAAATAAATACATGTAGATAATTAAGTAATTAAAATTTAAATTTTATCTTTGCTAAATTTATCTTTTAATCAATATATATGATAATGATATATTTAAAAATATTTTTATATTTTAATTATTAAATATTAATTCTTTTAGAATATAAAAAGAAAGAAAATGTATTTTTTCTTTATGTTTGTATGATGATTTAATTGGATGTATTTTTTTAAAAATAAAAATTTAAATATAATATATATAATTTTTTATTTAGGAGAGATAATAAAAGAAAAAAATATATTATTTTTATTAATATTTTTTTATGTTTACAATATTTAATTAGATATATTTTTTAAAAAGTAAATTTTTGAATAGAATTTATATAATTAAACCAGAGATGATAGACACTTAAAAATTTTAATTTAAAAATATATATAATATTTTATTGATATATTTATATATTTATATACATTGAAACTTTTTTTTTATTAGGGGAAGCTTGAAATATTTTTATTTTTTTATTATTGAATAATTTATAACTATTATCATTTTAATCTGTTAAGAGTTTTTTATCTCTTTGCGATAATTACATAGTCTATTTATAATTAAATATTTTAATTTTCTTAATATTTTTTCTCTTATATCCTAAATCTATTTGATTTAAAAAAAAAATAATGTTTAGAAAACTAGAACTACATAATTGTGTTTCCGTTAATGTTTGAGATTTCAAAAATTTGCGTGCATGTATATATATTTCTCTATATAAATAATACTGCTATCGTATAAGTGAATTTTATTATTAATTCAAATTATCATCCCATTTTTTTCTTTCACCCAGCAATAAAAAAGTAATTTATTATTATTTTTTATTATAATTATATATAGATATTAATTTGGAGTTAAAGATAGGGATTGAAAATTGAATAATGACTTTGGTTTTCTTTTTTATCACCTATTTGAATTTTAAAAATCTCATGTATAAATTAGAGACTAAATGATTAAGTTTATAGATTGAGTTAAACTGTATTCTGAGATTACTTAAGTGTATAAGAGACATTATAGCAAGTAATTTATACGTCAAAGTCTCATATAAAATAACCACTTATTTTTATTTTAATCTAAATAAAATTTATATTTTAATATTATATAAATAAAAAGTTAACGTGCAACATACATACATTATATAAAAAACTAATTAAAAATAAAAATATGTATATATTTCAATTATGAAAATTTAAGTAAAAATTATAAATATTATTTAGAATTAATATTTAAATTCAATTCGTAATTCTGATATTTATATTTAAATTTATTGTCAAAATATTTATATTTAATTAGCAAGCGGTAAAAAACAGCAAGTTAAAATACATGATAATAGTATTATAATAATAACAGTAAAGTGAAAAACGAAAAACTTTTCAAAAAAAAAAAAAGTAAAAAATGAAATTAAAAAGAATATAATAACTAGGTATATATATAGTAGAAGATTTGCACCGACGCCAGGTAGAGAGAAGCGTCTGGTCGGGATCACCCCACCAGCCACAACCATAACCACAAGATAAAAAAAATCATTACTCGTACAACCTCTTGCTCGTCGATCGCTACCGGGATCTACCTATCCTTCTCTATCTTTTATCTATCTATTACAAATTTTTTCAAAGAAAATCCGCAAAAACGGATATTTACACAGAGATTGATTGGAGTATTAATAAAATGACCACATCAGGTGGCGGCGGCGGCGGCGGCCGCTACATGGCCTATTCTCCGTCTCCGTCCGCCCCTCACTCTCCTCATCTATCTGGCCTCCGCTCCGCCTCCTCTGCTATTGTCGAGCAAGAAAAGTAACTTTTCTATCGGAGATCTAGATCATCATTTTCGTTTTACTCTCATTTGTTAACTAGGGATCTAAGTTTTTTAGATGATCGAGTGTGTTCGAGTTTGATTCAATAAGATTTGTAGTTCTTTCCTTTTTTTTGTTTGGTCGGAGTATTACTCACTGTGTGTGATCTAGTGTTATTTGATTTTGCTAGATTAGTAGCAGATTCAGTGGTTTATAACTTCATTACAGATCAAACTTTTTCTTTGTCCGTTGTGCTCCGAATTTCATTTGTACTTTACTGCTTTATAACTGATCATGCTGTTTTTCGTATATCTATGTGTTTTTGTTTTACATTTGATTTCTCATCCACTGTTATTGTGGTGAAATTTGGAATGGTTTAATGGCTTCTGAAGCGTCAGATCACTGATATGAGATGTTGTTGATTCTTTATAGAATGCTGTGATTTACTATCATTTCCGTGATCCCTCTTTCCAGTCGTATTCTGTTATCAATGTGTGTGCTATTATACATTAGCTACAAACTTCTTATTCATAACAGAGCATGGTTAATGGTCTGTATTTTGTTTCTTTTCAATTGCAGATATCTTTCAGAATTACTAGCAGAGCGTCACAAGCTTAGTCCATTTATGCCTGTGCTCCCTCATACCTATCGATTGTTAAACCAGGGTGAGTTTCATAAAGTCACTTGTCCATTTTAGTCTATTATAGTAATAGAGGCAATACATGAATTTATGGTGTTAATATTTCTCTTTGCTTGTGTATGGGGAGTTAGATGGTGATGCTCTAACTTCTAATATATAAATGTTAGTTGAATATATGGGAACAAATTGTATGTTTTTTCTCGTAAATCAAAGAAGGTGATTAGATCTCTTATCCTCAAGCTTCTTTTTCATTTTGCAGTAATGATGTTTAGGTATGTAATTAGCAATTCAATCTATGCAAAATGCTTAATGAGGACCATTTTTAAAATGTTGCTGATACATATAACTTTAAGGGCCTTTTAGCTATCAGCAAGTTGCATGATTCTGTGTTCTCTCTTTAGTGAGTTAGAACATAAACCTCCATGGCTAAACCATCTTTTTTGAACTGCATATGACCCCCAATTGTTACAGACATGATTTGTGTTTCTTAAAATGTGTCAAAAAGCCTCGCTTAAGCAATGAAGGGAAGCCTCAAGTAGAAAAGTGCTTTTAAATATCAAAAGGGAGGTTCATTCAATGAAGCGAGGGCTTTTTGCGCATGGCTGTGCGTTATATCAAGTGCAAATCGAGTAAAGCCTTCAGTTTTAAGGATTTTTTTAAGTGCTAAAAAGTAAGTGTTTTAGAGTCTTTTCGCTTTCTAATAATTCTGGAGACAAATTAAAACAATTAAACAAAACAGGTATTTTAGTTTTCAATTAGACTTAGACTTTGGAGACATTGTTCTTCACTAGTGGTCCCACAGCAGGTACATATTTTTTTAACCACAAAGTGTTTTAGAGTCTTTTTCACTTCCTAATGATTCTTCAATGACCATAGGCTTGGAGACAAATTAAAACAATTAAACAAACAGGGTACTTACTTTTTAATTAGACTTGGACTTAGGAGAAACTGTGATAAATTTTTCTTCACTAGTGGTCCCACAGAAGGTACATATCTTTTTTAACCGTAATTTTTTTTTTTGATCTTTCTTCTTTTTTCTCAAGGCTTCTACTTTCAATTTTTTTTTCCACTCTACGCCAATGACTTTCAGCCTTCAAAAATTTTGTCCCTAATTCTTTGTTCCATCTATGAACTATGATCCTTCAGTCTGAATTTTCTCCCATCTATCACTTTCATCTCAACCTGAATTTTTTTTCCCAATTTTCTCCAAACCCAAATTTTTTTTTAATACTGAATTTTTTCAATGCCAATATTGAATTTTTTGCAAGACTGGATTTTTTTTGCAAAATTGAACTTTTCAATTCTGCATTTTTTTTCTGAGTTTAAATTTTCCAACACTAAATTTTCACAAAATTATTTTCTTGACTGAATTTTGTTTTTATAATCTGACTGTGACTTTCAGCCCTTTAACTCTCTAACTATTGACCTTTTTTTTAATTCTCATTTTAATCCATCATTTTTCTTTACATTTAACTTTATTTTTTAGACATTGATCGTGGCTGACCTCTATTAGGTGCTGATTTTTTTTTTTTTTTATATTATTAGGTAATTTTTAAATGATTTTGCACTTCAATAAAGCTAGCACTTTTTTTTGCTCTTTGCGCTTAAAGCTAGCACTTTTTTTTGCTCTTTGTGCTAAAAGCGATGGGGGATGCAGCACTTTGACTGCTGCTTACGCCTAACTACTTTATGTGAATCCTTTGGCTTCAAGTGCATGACAAACTCTCACAAATTGCTGTAAACATCTTCATAAGCATGAAATTATGATGGTAGGGGTGAACATTCAGTTAAACCGAGTCAATTTAAACCAAATAACTCAATCCGGATATGACTGGATTTCATAAATTCATATCCAATCTAAGCCATGTTTAATATAAAACCTAAAATAATCGAACCAAAAATATGCGGTTTTATTGTAAAAAACACAACCGTTTGAATAACCGAATCAGTATTTTTAGTTGGTTAATTCAAACCGATTAGAGAAAATATTCAAATTCAAAATTTTTTAATAGATGTGCTTATATCGTCAAATTTGCAATTTGCTCTTTTAAAACAATTATATACGTATGTCTATAAATTTATAGACAATTGTATAGAGTAAAAAAATTAATAATAAAATTAATTAATTAATCCACTAAGTAATAACTGTCCAAATAAAAATTTCAAAAGCAGTCATATTTAAATCTAATTATTCAAATAACAATTAATATAACTAAAATAAAAGAAGAATTCATCAAACTAAACTTTCAGTTATAGAATTATAGTTACCTATTATAAAAACTAGATAAATATAGTTTTCTCTCTTAGTTTTATTTTAATATGGGGTAAAAATGCAATGTTTTGACAAAAAAAAAAAAGATAGAATGAATATGAATTTTGAGTATTAATCTGGTTAATTTGAATTAATCAAAATTTTTTTCAGACTAATAGCACCATAACCGAAAAATCAAATTAATATTTATGATTAATCAATTTAAACCAAAACTAATTTATTGACAACCGAACCAAACCAAATCACTGGGTTTGGTTTGAATTTTCGGTTAAATCCGTGAATTGCCTACCCCTAATGATGAGTTTTAGGGAATTGTAAATTTGGTTTATTCAGATTTTGGTAATATATTGTTGAATGAGCACAAATTTTAGGCACCGAAGAGAACTATTAGAGGGTCTAAAATTTTGAGACCATGACAATTCGTTAAGCTTGACATGAAAGGAATCCTTTAGTATTTTTAATAACTGAGAACATGCTATCATTGAGTTGCACTAACTTGCATTTAGGTGACTCACTTGCATTGTTGAGAAACTTGGGAAATTATCTGAGAAATAACAATTTGCACATGGTGCAGGTTAATGTGCTTGACTTTGTAGATTTATTCGTTGTTTAATGGGTTTTTAAATCTATGATGTTATTAGATCTGTTGGTGTTTGGTTTCTTGCCTTATTTGATAGTTTGGATGGTTCATTTTTGGAATCCTTTAAGCATTCGAGATGATAGGGGTAGATGGAAGAGGATGGACTTATAGTTTGTAGATAGTGTGATTGTGTGCGAAGGCACAGAATAGATGAACTTTTGGTTATCTAGCTTCATCTATAAATTTGCTTCTATTTCCATTGTGATCATCAAATTTTGGCATATATGAACGCATCTTAATGCCTCTTGTAGAAACTGAATTCTTTTGGACAAGTAGGTGTAATATGTATGCAATGTAGCTGTTGTATTTTAGGGACAGAAAATAAACTTTTTCAACTTTGGAGTCATATGGATTTCTAGATCTTTGCAACACCTAAGGCTACTGTTGTATTCAAAATTTGTCTCATCCTTTGTAAATGCAGATAGAAGAAGTAAAAACCCTACTAAGAAAATTCTGGGGATTTCTAATTTTAACTTCTTAGTTTTATCATTGACAAGCTAAGCCTGTGAAGCACAGAATAAAAATGCATTCAATGGAAGACAAACGGAGATTAGCTTATCCTTTGTTGCCCTGTTCTGTCTCCTGCACCAGACATGATCTAACAGGATCCTTACCATAGGTTATTGAAGATTTATATGTTGTGCAATGTTTGTTATAAAGCTGCCTTTGTATATTTACTGAATAAAATAAAGAGGAACACATTCTCAGATTTAATTGGGTAGACGTATGTTTGAAATCTGTGGAATCTGCAGAGAAGTTTTTGACATTATGAGAACTTAGGCGGTTAATGTCAACTAAGCCTCAGCTGGGTTTTATTATAGAAATTGTAGCATATATACTCACCAAATTGGAATGCTGGCTTTATTGCCAAAGAGGGACTTGGATTGGCAGGTTTCTGTGATGGCTTTCTTTTTCCATTTTGATTTTCCTCCTAAACCTTGTTTTTTCTGTCTTTGTTGCATGAAATGTCTTATTTTTAACAATTGCTGTTCAATTGGCCATTCTGTCAAACACATGGAACCAACTTTCACATATACAGGTACTAACACTTGGTGGTGAGGAATTTCTTTATGGTGCTTGTTTTATTCGGGCTGTATGGTTCGTTAATGCCCTGCAATTATCTCTAGTTCCATGACTCAGGATTATCTTTTGTGAATTGGTTAATTTTATGTTTCATTAAACTAAGTAATCAAATTATTTGTAATTCTGTTTTTGGCTTATTTATGCATAAGGTAGGTTAGGACTAAATTATTTGGTCCTTAACTTTTCATATCAGAAAAAGTTCTTCTGAAGTTTAAATATATTTAATGGGGCAAGCATTGATTCTTAACTAACTCAGTTAACAATCCGTCTTGTCTCTCCATTTTGTGGTGACTGCTAACCAATCTATTAACAAATGCTAACTGGTACATCTTGTTCTTGAAAATTGACATTTTTGGAGCAGAAATATTGCGTGTAACTACACTGTTGGGGAATGCATCAGTTTTAGGTCAAAGTGGGCTTGAACATGCTAGCCCTCTGGCTTCTGGAGGAATATTTTCAAATGGAGGAGCTGATGCAAATGGATGGGCATCACGGTTTCAATCAGAAGTACGGATACTAACCATTAACATAACCTTCTTTTTCCATCTAATTTTACTGTTTTCTAGAAGCATTCCTGACTAGATATTTTACATTTTATGCTAACCCTTAACTTTGTTTGAGTTTGTAGTTTAAATTGCGGAGTTTTTCATGACAGGTAGAATGCGTCTGAGGCTAACATCATCAACCAATGAAAGTAGATCTTAACTTAAGCATGTGTTTCAGAATTTCTCGTTCAGTTAACTTGGTCTTCCCAAGCTTTGTCTAAAGTTTAATGGAGACTCAAACATGATTTTCCGTTCTAATTTTGACAAACTATGGAGATATATCACATAAAACTTTTTCAAAGCCCTACATCTTCTAGTTGGGATGTCTGACATGCAGAGTACTGAGTCAGAGTTTTTTTGATTTAGGAGGCCTAAGATAATTGGAGTCCTAATACTTGTGCAGAATGCTAACCTTTTGGTTAACCAATGTTGTATTTGATCTGGAATGTTGCTATAGCAGCAAGCCAGATGCCTTTTGCAAGATAGAAGATAATGAGACTGTTCAGCTTGCTAGTGGCTCTAAACTTCATTTAAGACTTTGATCTCGTTATACTTTGTCTTAGGTTTAGAAGCTTCCATTTCCTTATGTGGTTATGCTTGAGCATCTGCTTTGAACATTTTATTGTTGTACATGTCAGGATGCACTTTACATTACTACTTCACGGTTTTGCTTTCTGCCCTCTTGGCAGACTGCCTCATGCAAATTCTCTAGAGCTGCTCCAAAGAAGCTATTTATGTTTCTCCAACTCTGAAGCTTCTTATCATTTTCTCTCATCACAGGAATCTGGACAACGAGCTGTTCATATCATTATGGTTTGACAATATTTAGAATTATGTTGTGCAGATGTCAGGTTTATTACAACCCTCATCAGCGCAGAACTGGCTGAGTTCACAAGGCAGCTCATCTGGTCGTATTGTTAAAAGAACTATCAGAGTGGACATTCCTGTTGATACATATCCTAATGTATGGATAGTTGGTGTCCTATTTTTTCATTTTCTTGTAGTTTCCCCCACCTGTGTTATCTAACATCATTCTTGTTGCAGTACAACTTTGTTGGGCGCCTTCTTGGGCCTAGGGGGAACTCTCTTAAGCGAGTGGAAGCGAGCACTGAGTGTCGTGTTCTGATCAGAGGTCGAGGTAGCATTAAGGATCCAACTAGGGTAATATTGAGTTTTTATTTTTGTTTTCTCTTTGATGTGATTATATATTTATTTATGTTCCTGAATATCATTATGACTTTGAACATGAATGTCATAATGAACTAAATTTTTTGATTGTGATTTTTCCCTTTGTGCATATATGCAAATTATTGCTTTCAATTTGGCCTTAATAGTTACATAAAATTGTTTATTTCTTGAAGGAAGAAATGATGAGAGGGAAACCAGGTTATGAGCATCTAAATGAACCTCTTCATATCTTAGTAGAGGCAGAATTACCAGTTGAAATAGTTGATGCTCGCCTAATGCAAGCACGTGAGATACTTGAAGACTTGTTGAAGCCTGTGGTTTGTAGCTTCATCCTTTTGTGTGTTGATCTAGCTTGCAAGCAACTTTTCCTTGATTCTTTTTTAATGTTCCCTTCTTGTACAGGATGAATCTCAGGATTTCTATAAGAAACAACAACTAAGAGAGCTAGCAATGTTGAATGGTACCCTTCGCGAAGAGGGTTCTCCCATGTCTGGTTCTGTTTCTCCTTTCCACAACAGCCTTGGTATGAAGAGGGCCAAGACCAGGGGGTAATGGATCCCCAATTGTAATTGGGCTTTTGGAGCTTGTGTGTTTGTCCTGCCATTAATCAGCGGTTTGCATGCGACAGATATCGCTGTGTCAGCCATTGCCTCCGACTGCCATCGGGGCACTGGCACTACTCTTGGGTGCCAGTTCTAACTTGTTTCTATAAGTGTGTTTTATCTTATGTTTGGGGAGAGTTTAATGACAGTATCACATAGTAAGGAGGCTGGTTGAGTTGGGGTGGGGGGGGGGGGTGGGGGGCGGGGCGGGGTTTGCTTGTGTATGTTGCTGAAGGCAGTTTGGACTCCTAGACTGCCCCTGTATTAAAAATTAGGCTTTACTATAAGCGTGTATTGGACAATTTTGACAGTGATGATGCGAGAATGGTATGGTTTGTATACAAATAGTGAGCTAAGCATCTATCCGTCCTGATGCATGTTCTTTGGGATGGTTTGTTTTGTATTATCAAGTGTAGAACAGATTTGAATTTGAAGGCATTCTTTGTCGTCTTCTCTGACAATTCACTTTGCTTTTCTTCTGCCTATTTTCATCTTTTCTTCTTCCTCTTTTTATGTTTTTGACAGCTATATATTCCTCTGCTGTCATTATTGCTGTGGCGTTGTGCAGGTTCATGGATTTTTGGCTGCTAACGAAATTTGACTTATTGTAAACCTGGTAAGCTCAAATTTTGGTTACAATGAGAATGTGGATGAGTTCGGTGGGAGATTGTCAAGTGAAAAATCGCAATTTGTATTTGTTTATTTGTTTATTTTATATGTTTTTAACATTACGAAATGGAAGTGAAGGTGTTCCTAAAATAGAATGTTAAAATGTTAAGAATAAACAGACGGTTGAATCAGTTAAAGATTTTATGATTGTACCTACAATACTGGGAGTTATAAGTTTTAGGATGGGATCTATGAATGCATAGATCTCGAAATTTTAATATTCATGAATTGCAAATAAATTCTATAATTTAAATTAATTTATACAGAATAACTGATTTTAGCATTCAAGATGTGGGAAAAAAATATCAGCATTTGTTTTTAGCTATTTAGTAAGATTTTATGTAGAGATAAAAAAATATAGCACTTGCGATGAAATGTTATGTAATTTAATTAAATACATTTTTAGTATAATGTTTTTGTCTATAAATAAAATAATATATCGTTCTTGAAAATAGTAACCTATCAAATAAAAGTTTTGATAACAAAGGTTAGGAATTTTTCTCTTACTCGTGTAATGACAATATGCATAACCTCTCTAAAATATTGCTGCATTCATTCCACTAAAGAAATGCAACCTCCTGAACTGGTTTCACACACAAACAATTCTCGAGTACAACGGCATCTTATTTTGGAGTTGTACTTCTGAAACTATTTACATTACAAATTTAAGAAGCAATGAACATTAGTACTGCATGTTATTGGGGAAAAGAAAAAAGTGCAACTGGTGGAACCTTTTTCACCTTATTCCTCGTCTTCAGTGTAGTCGATTCCAACCCATCGTGTGAAAGCAAATAAAAATTCCTTGAAGTCCACCATTCCATTTTTATCCCAGTCCATCTCTTCTGAAATTGCAAACTGAACAAGTTTAGTAACATAACAAAAGGCATTGACATTTTTAGAGAACGGTAGAACTACATTTCTGATTCAATATTCATAACCAATTTTCAGTCTCGATTATGAAAATATTTGCCATCCAGGTGCCACTTTATATGGAGCATACACACATAAACGGAATTTTCTTTCTTACAAATAGAAATATTGATCTTCTTATCATATCTTGCCCATGAATGCATAAAACGAGTGACTGAGTGAGTGAGAACTAACCAAATCTTTTCATTGCTATTCTTCCAGAAGGACGTTCGCCGGAATCATTTATTGCTTGAACCATCTCACTCTTGCTCACGTAACCATCCTTGTTCTTGTCCAAGAACACAAATGCATTAACCAGTGTTTCAAATGTAGCTTCCAAATTTGGCAATCCCATCCTTGATTTCTATAGCTTGTCATGGAACACAAATATAAATTTACCACTTAATGTTAGTGGAGAACAGAACAGAACCGCAAAATGACAATACCTATTTCTCTGCCTTTTATATGGCTCATATCCATGGGGACTGAAACTATTCCCCCAACAGAGGTGGATCTAACATTTTGGGTCAAGATCTAAAGATTTCTATGTTTCAAGAAATTTAATTCGAAGAATGAACTTCTTCCAGAAAAGTTAAACTCAATAGAGCACCCTTGCTATTCAGTAACAATTATATCATTTCAATCAGAAAAGTTATTCACTAAAATATGAGAAATGTCAGGTGATACCAACAAATGATAGCTCAAAGTTGGATACAGCATGAACAGCAGCAGTATCATCCTTAAGAAGATAGACAAGGCAGAGAAGCACAATGAACTCATTGAACTCCATGCCCATATCTTCTATAAAATCACACGCCGAAAAAAGATCATCAATTTCCTCCTCTGTAAATGAAAGTTCCAGCTTATGGAAACATTTTCTAAGCTCTTCACGATCAATTATACCATTGGAATCCTCATCTACAGAGACATAAAATGAAATCATACATTACAAAAGCAACTATAGTATAAAATAGTGTGCTTGATTGCACCTGTATAGATGAATATGTCACAGAAAAAAGAGGATTTATATTCCGATATCATAAGTATTCTCCAAATTTCAGAAATTTATGCTATGAAGTAATTTCTTTTGGAGATGAATTTCTTGTGAACGTAAAATCCATGCAATGGACTCCATAATCTTTCAAGAGCAAATAATTGACAAAAATATGTGGATTCTTTTTAGCTGTAGTAATTTGTTGGGCAGGTCAGTGATTGAAGTACAAGGAAAATGTTGATTCTAAACCATGTTTCATCAACAAAGACCATAAGAATACAATATTTAAGTTTAAACCAATATGTTTTGTAACTGCTATATGAATCATACTTGCAGGAAAAACAGAGAGAATCTGGATTACTACCAAATTGCTCAAAGATATCTTTACATTTCCTTAAGCTCTCATCAATTTTTGGAAATTTCAAGATTATGCTGTTGAAAGATTTTATTGCACATCCTTCAGCTTCCCTTCGCTGCATAGCTTCTACCATTTTCACCTCGAGCTTTGTTTCTGGTATCCAATGTCTAGGTGAATCATCCTGTACCTTAACACTTCCCATTGTCAACAAGACAAAAAGAAATGCAGGGTTCTAGTTCCGTATGTGCCTGGGCCAATAATCATATGAAGATGTTAGAAAAATAAAGAGGCTAGTTGAAACCACAAGGGTAGGACAAAGAAGAAAAATCCAGAATCATACGAGTATTAAAATATAATAATTGGTCAAGTTTGAAGTTAGACTTCAATCCACTTCTGTCAATCATTGCCTTAATTTTAACCCCTCTTTACTAAATTCTTTTGTGGTTTAGGCCCATAGCGGGCTTCTAGAGGAGTTAAGCTAGCCTATGAAGACATCCAGTTGACAGCTTAAACAGCAAATAAATAACTATTTGATTGCTGTATTCAGCGAAGGGCATTGCTAAAATCCTTACCTGATTGATTATCTGCTGAGAATCCAAAATAAACATTATTGGAAACAACTGTAGCTTACCTGTATTCTTTAGGTAACTTTACACTATGCTCCATACAACAATAAATTTTAGGTTCACAAAACAGTTAACACCAAGTTCAGGAAATAAAGATCATATTATTATCATTTGAAGCATAATATAGCTCACTCCACGTTTAAACTTAGTCAGAATCTTCTTCAGCATGCAATGACTTGTAAATATCCACTAGTACAATCTGACTTGGAAGCCACAGGTTCAAATCACAGAACCAACCTTCTGGTGATGCAAGGGAAATGCTTCTAACGCCTCCAAGGCCGAAACTCTCATGCAGTAGAACACTCAATACCTCTTTTTAACATCTCAGGTTTATCTGTGTACGAGGTTTGTTATTTGAATATCCCTTTCTTAGCTGTATACTACGAGAACAGGCTCAATCATGCTCATCAATATCTAATAATGCGCATATCCAAACTTTGAAACTTAACCAATCGATTTGATATTTTATAAAGAATTCTGAAAAGACAAAACAATCTAATTTAAAACAAACACGCATTGATTAATTGCCTCAAGAAGAGAAATCCCATGAGTTTTTATGATAACTAATATCAAATTATTTACCAATATCACAGTTTTCCATTCTAAGATTTATTATTCACCTAAAAGGAAATGAATAAACAGAGAATAACAGAATCCAGAATTATTCATTTTGTCTAATACAGATCACAAAAGGGAAGTAAACACCACTCCTAATCTTGTTTGTATCCTAGATTAAGAAATAAATCCAGCAAAATACTTACACAACCAAATACACTAACTAAAAAGTTGAATTAAACGATAATAACAGACTACATATTGAGGAACACGAAACTAAACTATAAACAAAATCAAGAATTAAACTATGAAAAGACCAAGAAGTGACAACAGAAAATCAAGAAAGAGTAAATGAACCTCAAATGATGTGGAGCAGAAAGAAAAGCTGACAAGAAATGGCCTCCAAAAGAAAATCACAAAAACCAAAGATGACCCAGAAAAGAGTTTCTTATCAGAAACTAAAATTTGCAAAAAGAATTGTGAACGGATGCCAAAGATTAGGGAAAGAGAAGTGTTAGTTAGTCAACTGGGCTGAAAAAAGACCAAGTTTTGTGGTGAACCCAACACGTACTCACGGATTTGGCGCTTCTGGTTACGCCGCTAACAAACCACTTTCTCTGGATTTATCTTTTTTAATTTTAAAAACAGAGACAAATAGACAAGATTTAATTCGAAATTAATTTCTATTTTCTACTACGCTACATAATATTGCTTTACCTATTTTATAACTTTTTTTTAACATATGTAACGATAATTATCTGTAAGGTAATTTAATTTGGATATGGGGTGTTTTTTTTTGTGGGTCAGCAATTGAATCTGCCGAGCAGATTTTAGCTTTTTTGGATGGTTTCAGCATTGTTAACGAAAAGCAAACAGAGTGGTAGACGAGCTTGCTAATGTTGGTGTTCTTGGAGAGTTAGGTTGGCGCCTTTTTTATCATCCTCATCCAATCACTTTTGAGTCGTTAAGTCATGCTCATTTAAATTTGTTTGTGGTAATTCTTTTTTCCGTTTCTATAAGTTTTTTATAATTATTTATTTTTAAAATATAAATCATTTTGATTATTTTAATAAATAATAAAATATATTTTTTTAATATTACTTTTATTTATATTAGATATAATAAATACCTTTACAAGTTATTCTCAATTTTAATATAAATAGTAACTTGATCAAATTATTTTCATTTTTTATTATAATTATAATAAATTGCTTTTTTTAATTTTATTGCAAGAGCCTTAAACAATTTATATTTTAAAATAAAATGACTAATGATTTCTACATTATGACTTTAATTTAGATATATACATTTCACAAATTGTGCGATTAAAGTAAACTTGAGTAAAGTAATTATAAAAAACAAGCTTTATAAAATTAAATTAGTTGACCGATCAAAGAGTTGATTTTGATTTAATGAATTCCTTGAGAATTCGATTTAATGCAATTTAATCAGAATTACTATTTAGTTCCCCGTTATATTTAAACACATTAAAAAAAATTAAAACATATTAATTAGTTTTAACCTTTGCCTATGATTTTCATTATAATACCTCAAATAATTTAGGATTCTAATTTTATTGGTGATTTTAGTCATCATTTGGCTATTTTATTAATTGAATTAAATATAATATTAAATATATATATTTAATTATGTTAGCTTTTTTATTTAATTTATCAAACATAACCTTAAATTATATTTCTTCATGATTTACTACGTGTAATTTGAAAATTTTACAACTTAAAAATTCAATAAATTTACAAATTTTAACTGCAAAAAGTCTTCTACAAAACTAACTAAATTTTTTTACCCCTTGACTTTTGTTATAAAAAAACCTATTTTAACTTCCTAAAAAAAAAAAAAATATTTTTATCTTATGAAATATACTTAACTCCAATTTTCATTCATTGGTTTAAAAATATAACAGTAGTTTAATTTGAATTAATAATATTAACTTCCATCGAAATTTAAATTATATTGTATTAAATAAAGTACATATTAAATATAATAAAAATAAAAATTGTAAATCGAACATAAAAATGGAAGTCAGATTAATATTTAAAAATTTTAAACTATATATAATTGATTTTAATTAAATTTTACTATTTGTACATATTTGAAACTTATTTAACTAACTCATCGAAAATCTATTTAAAAATTTTTAAAGGAAAATAAATTTTAAATTTTAAATCAGTTGAACTCAAATCTTTTAATAATTAAATCCATTTACTGTGTAATATGAAAAAAGAAATCCGCCCCGTTTAATCTTATAATTCAGGAAGGAGCAAGTCGGGTGCGAGAAAATATCCGCTCCGTTTTCATCCCTGCTCTGACAACCCATGATCCAGTTGAATAATAAACGACACCATTAAAATAAAATAATAAGCCCACTGAGATTGTGACAAGTAACCTGCATTCGTGGCAGAGGGTTACCGCCACAAGGCACCAACTGTATGTACCTGTACAAATTCTCGCCTTTTTTAACTTTATAGTCTTTCCTTTATCAATTTTATGTGTACACACACACAAAACAAACACTCTCGACTCTCGACTCTCGACTCTCATTTTAGGCTTTTCGGAAATCAAAAAACTAGCTTTAACGAAAGACAGAGCATAACTATCAAACCCTAATCCACAGGTAATCAAAGTCGAAATTGAAGTCACTTTTTTTTTCTTTTTAATTTTTAATTATTATATATTGAATTGCAATTGAAGTTTTATAATTTTGATTGTTGATTTTTTTTTTCAATTTTTGCAGAATTTTGTGTATTTCTAGGAGAATTTTTTAATATTCATGAACTGTAGTTGTTGATGAGGTTTGTTTTAGGAAGTAATTATTATTTGCATGTATATTTGATTTTGATTGCTTTTTCTTTAAAAAAACTTATGCAGAATTTTGTGTGTTTTTAGGAGAATTTGTTTTATTGACGAATCATACCTGTTGATGAGAATTTTTTTTAGGAAATAAATTATTTTTTGCATGTATATTTGGAGTGGCTTTTATTGTTTTTTATTGATTATTCAGCACAGAGATCTTCAAGTTGCTTGGCATGTCAGAGCTTGTCTTCTTTTTAGTGATGTGTGTGATTCTGAATTAAGCCGTTTGTTTGGTTACTGAAAAAAAAAATTCAAAATTGATGGAATTATTGATTCTGGGGTGTTTGGTTTCATAGAAGGGGGAGATGCAGTATCTAATAATCAAATTATATAATTGGTATCAAATGAATGTTGGATAAACATATTTGAACATTTTTTATGCAATAAACCCAATTTGTTTATTTTGCCATTTTTAAAATATTAATATTGAGAATACATATTATTTAAGTATATTTTTGTTCTTTTGTTTTACAATTATACTTGCCCTTAGAATTACTGAATTGGATCATTTCAATCCAGCTGAATTTTTTTGATTTTTTTTAAAATTTAATTATAGTTTTTATGCAGTTGGTAAATTGAACTTTATTTTTGAAATTTCATAGAATTTGTGATGGCTTCAAAAAGAATTAACAAGGAATTGAAGGATCTTCAGCGCGACCCTCCAGCTTCATGCAGTGCTGGTTCGTTTCTTTATTATCATATGTTTCCTGAAAACTGTTTTTTTGTCTTGGCATAATTTTGAGAAATTTGTAACTACTCATATTTAGGATTATATTTTGTAAAAGCAATACAATGTCGACGTGTATCCTAGTTTTAACTTTTCTTATACATAGTTGAAACAAGAAACAAGAAGAGAAAGGTGATTACTAGAAAAAACTTTAGTGAGAAATTTGATTAGTGCATTTTCAAGCAGCTATTATTTGCTAGCTATACTTGTGTTCATCGTAGAAATTTGATCAGTTCATCTTAGAATAGCCATGGTGCAAGTGGCTTAATGTCATCTGTTGTCCCTTGACACATCACTCGTCCACATTATGGGGTCATTTAAAACTCTCTAGACATCTATTAGAGCAACAGTAATGTCCTTCGTGTTGGGTTCCAACTAAAATCATGTCGAAAAAGAAACTCTCTCTCAAGCAGCACAATTTTAATCTATAGAGAGAACTGGAGGAGAGAGAGAGTTTAGTAGGGATCATGAATGATCCTAAAAATATGATTGTTAAATTTTAATAATAAATTTAAAAATATAAAATGGTATGACAGATTACATAAGTATTCTGATTCTCTTTTGATCAAATTAGTGTTAAGGGGTATTATTACTTTAATGGATCGAATTACTGACTTTTAGGTGAAAAATTGAAATGGGGGAATGATAATGTCCATAAAGATAAATTTACAAACAATGGGTGAAATTAAGCCTGGTGGAAATGGATCAAGTACTGATGAGAATCATGATGTTGAGATTTGCTGGCCTTATCATGCCTAATTCAAGATTATATTTGCTTGATTTGTTATTTTATAGGTCCACTTGCTGATGATATGTTCCACTGGCAAGCAACAATCATGGGTCCAGCTGACAGCCCTTTTGCTGGTGGCGTGTTTCTTGTCTCAATTCACTTCCCACCAGATTATCCGTTCAAGCCACCCAAGGTAATAATTTTTTTTTATCTCGCTTAGCAATTTGTTTATCATCCTATCTCCAACAAAAGAAATAAAATAAAAATAAAATGAATCAAAGGAGCATCAAACTTATCATTTACCATTCTTTTGATTAATATTTATTTTTGTCATTATTAACACTAAATACTACTTCTATTTTCCTTTTGCCTGGAACAAGTTTGATTAAAAACTGCAAAATGAATGGATGTAATTTTGTGTCTTTCGATTTGGTTTCATAAAATTTACTTAGTTTTTGACATGTTAAGGACTCTATGTGAATGCAGACTAGTGATTGTGAAATTGCTCTCAGCTGATTTTCCAATAATAGGTCTGATGGTCTGAAATACAAATAATTCTCTCTTTCATTATGTGAATTGGGAACTTTAACTTGTCTATTGCTTCTCTTTTGTTGCCTGTGTTGCATTATTGAATAGCATGTTTAAGTTATTTGTGAATGCTTGTTGGGATGTGTACAGGTTTCCTTCCGTACAAAGGTTTTCCATCCCAACATCAACAGCAATGGAAGCATTTGTCTTGACATTCTCAAAGAGCAGTGGAGCCCTGCCCTTACCATCTCAAAGGTACTATTATTTTTTCATTTACTATTATTGTTATTATTATTATTATTATTATTATTGCCATTTACTCATGGAATGCCATCGAACTGTTCTTTTCATTCCATCTTACAGATACCGATAATTTGAACTTTTTAATTTTATTAAGCTGATTAGACTTGCAGTATGGTTCTAACAAGATCTATCAATGATTCTCTCTCTCTCTCTCTCTCTCTCTCTCTCTCTCTCTCTTTTTAAGGTCCTTTTGTCCATCTGCTCACTGCTGACTGATCCGAACCCAGATGATCCGCTGGTGCCTGAGATTGCTCACATGTATAAGACGGATAGAGCCAAGTATGAGGCTACTGCTCGATCGTGGACCCAGAAATATGCCATGGGCTAGGGTTCCGCATCTACCTGCAGATGGCTATAGCATGCTTCATCCTATTAGCAAATAACAGAAAACTTCTTGCTCAGCTCAGCTGTCCTTGTTTTTGAACATTATAGGGAGACTTTATCTTGTCATAATGCCAACTTACTAAAAGTTCTATACTAGTGTGAAAAACCTCATGCAAATTTATTAAGTACTTTCTTTATCATTTGTTAATGCATGATATATTGATTGTCCATTTGCATAGGCAAACGGCTGAGTTAATGAGCTTATAATCTATAACTTGATAATTGAGTCGGTCTTTTTTTTAAGTTCATTGCATACTTACCAGGTCTGGGATAGGTTTTTCATAAAATACTAGCAGCAGCATTGTGTTTCCTGTAAGTGAGGTTTGTTCAGATGTATAAGCCCAAATGGTTGGATTGGACAATGCTCAACTGAATGTCAAAAATTGCATCTTACCCAATCCCTCTTCCTTTGTACTCTGTCATATGGAACATTTGGTTTACCAATCAAAACTTGATGATAATTCCAGGAAAAGCAAATTGGCTATTCTAAATTCCAATCCTATCTGCGGAGAAATCAAGTTTGAAAATGCTCCTCTGAAAACAAGAGAAAAGGTTTCAGAAGGAGAAATCAATTGTAATGGTTAACAATTATGATAAAACATTTCAAAACTAATGGTAATTTGACTAATTATTTGTTGTCATAACATGTGAAAATAGTTATTATCTAGATTTAATTATAAAAAAAAAGCCTAAACATTTAAGTTTGTTTTAAATTTGGGGAATATTTTTCGATTAATACTTTTGATTAGGGGCAATCAATTCATGCAAACTTGGAATTGCTAAAGGTATGAGTTACTGATGGTCCATCAAGAATTAGTTAATTATAAAATCATACCAAATTCTTTTAAATTTGTGGTGAGATAAGAACGAGATTGTCTCAATAACATAATATTCAACTTAGAAATGCCAAAAGCAAAGATGATCGGCCAAAGAACATTCACATGGGTGTAAGTTGGCATGCTGTGAGGCCAACTAACGGTCAAATAACCAATAAATTAATGGACCCTGGATGAAGATCGTAATTAATAAAAAATAAAAAGAAAAGTCTAAAGTTGTAGTTGATAAAATTAAAAATATTGACTAAATTTATTATAAATGTAAAACTTCATTTTTTTTATTTTTTTTTTTTTTGATTTACCCTTACATCTAATCTAAATAAGGATAAAATTGAAAAAAAAAAATCATTTATTACCTCTTAAAATATTCAAAATGTTTTTATATATTGAGACAAAACAATTTATACTATGAGATGGAAAGATTATAATTTAAAACCTTATTTGAAATTAATGAATTTTGTGAAATTCATTTAAAACTTCAAACTTTTGTGCTTGATATGAAAAAAAATAAAAAAATGAATTTTACGAATACAATTCTAGAGATTAGAATATAACTAAACTAAATTTTATAAAAAAAAATATAAAATTTTTAAATGAATTTTATAAATTTAAATAATTTAAAATTTAATAATAAACTCTCCACCTGTCAATAATATTTTAATAATAAAAGTAAATGAATTTTCAAATTTTAAATGTATTCTAAATATGAAAAATTGATTTACAAGTGGATTCTATAAAAAATTTGTGTATAAAAACATTTTGAATTCATTGAACATTGAAAGAATTATTATTATTATTATTTTGTAAAAGAAAGAATTATTCAATCATGAAGTAAAAACCATACACAATGATTATTGTAAAACGAAGAGAAGCATTAACGGTGCTGCCTACCTAACACAGAGGGAGTTCTGTTTGTGCAATAGACAGTCAAATGATTTTCGTTCCTTTGTCCATTGTATTAATTGTGACCGCAAAAAACGACATTCCGTAGTTATTTTGAGCTCTATGTCCATTCTCATCCCGTACAATATAACACCACTTTTATCTAATTTTTTACCATTTTTACTATTTTTGTTACATAATACATATCATATTTAAAATTTTACATTCCTTAAAAAAATATTAAATTTATTTAAATTATAATAAATTATTAAATAAATTGATTATATTATTCTTAATTCAATACTAATTTTCTAACAGAATTATTAAATTAAAGTAATAATTATTAGTCATGTATAAAAGGTAAATGTACAAAAAAAATATTTATTACTCATCGAAGCTACAAATATAATAAATATTTTAAAATAAATTATTTTTTCAAATGTAATAAGTATTATGGAATGAAAGTAGTATTATTTACAACTTTAACTTTTTTTTTATTTAATACTATACAATTATGCAATCTAATTTTTCACAATTTGATAAGCTATAACGAATATTCAATTTAATTTTTTTGATTTTAGAAAAATTGGGTTTCAAATTTTAATCAACATACTTAATTCACATTTAAATAATTGTCAAAATGACATTTAAAAATTGACACTTGGTAATTTTATTTCCACATTGGTGTTAATTTGAGAAGGGCATTTTGACCCTGAGAAGAACATAAAAACATGCAAGGAAAAGGATGGATCAACAAATGGAGTAAGAGAAACACGTTTGAATTTTCCTCCATGATTTTGGGCATTTGGCTTGTGTAGTGTCTTCATCTCTTTCAAATGGCCAAAACTTTGTGGGGTCCAACATGTTTATGTATAATTCATAGCCAAGAGAAGAGATAAAGAAGATGATAAGAGGGGCAGAAAGAACTTTCTTGACATGTCTCCATTTCACTTAGTTGTTATTCAATAAAATCCAAACCATAATTTTTTGGCTCTTGTGTTTGTATCTTAGCACTTGTTGTTTCTTATTCTTTTCATTAGGAGGGTGGACTGTGATTTTTATTTACAACAGTAATTTTTCACTTTTCATTTACTCTCATTGCACATTGCTATTTCAAAGTAAATCAAAACACAATCACTAGTAACTCATTGAATTCATAGACATTTGCAGTGTACTTTAAGATTTTGCTAATAAATACTTCAATTTGCTAATAAATTGACATTTTCAACTTTTATTTTTGCTAATAAATACTTCAATTTGCTAATAAATGTTAAATGTTACGTATAATTAGATTATACGAAGATTATTATTCCAAAAAGTATATGAATAAATTTAAAGTGTCACAGAATTTTTAATGATAAGTATAAGAATGAATTTACTCATTATGACGGAATTACCCTTTCAGAGACGATAAAATAACAACAAAATTTGATTTTGAAATCTCATTATTTTATACAAGCAAGATATTTGAGTACTTGAGTGTTTGTAAAATATGTATCGTCGGTCGAAGCATTCTTGTAATATTAATAATATTTATAGATATAACCATCAATTTCTGAGGAGTATGTCTTTAAGCTATAAACCGAAAAGTAAATTTAATTTTGGTGCACAAAAACTAATTTAACATCATCACAAGCGCCAGTTTGCGATGATCATCCGGTATAAGTTGCCTGCATTAGTTTTCGATTTCCTAGCAAGCACCAAGCAGAAGTTTAGTAATTTGCATAGAGTAAATTGTGGGCAAGAGTAATACGGCCTGCTAAGGACAGCTGCGAAGCATTCCAACTAAGCTAGTCGTGAAGTCACTGAGTCAAGGATGTACTGATACGTTCGTGGGGTAATCCTTCCATGGAGCATGGGCATTCCCATATATTTACTGAAGTTATCCATATCCTTAAAAACCAGGAGCGCATTTATCAATTGTCTTCAGGCTGGAAGGACATTTTTGGAGTAATAGATTATTGTCTTCGCAGCATTAATCTTTTGCCCTGAGCAAGCACAAAAGTCCGATAAAATCCCATTTATGACATCCGCTTGATTATTAGATGCGTCCGCAAAGAGAAATAGATCATCTGCAAAAAATAAATGGGTTAGAGGGGGGACTATTCTCTCTCGAACAAACAGGCTTCTACAACCCTTGATTAACCGCTTTGCTAATAGCATGAGCCAATAGTTCCATGCATATCACAAAAAAGCATGGGGGAGAGAGGATCTCCCTGGCGGACACTTAGGGAAGGTTGAAAGCTTTTAGTCAATTCTCCATTCCATAAAATGTGCATAAAGGCAGTGGACAAGCAAGGCATGATAATAGAGACAAATTGTGTAGGCAATAGCAGGTCTAGAAGACTCCCAACGTATTCTATCATGAGCTTTTTGAAGGGGTTGAATATATTTATTGCACTCTATATTTACGTAAAAAAATCTTTTTGTCACTTTAACTTTTAATAACCTTTTGGTCACTTATATTTTTTTTTATAATTTATACACGTCTAGCTAAAGACAGATTGACTGAGTGCAAAACATAAGCACAGATGTTATATGTGATTTTCCGTCCAGGGATGAAGCTAGTTTGCATAGGTCCTATAACAGAAGGAAGCATAGGCTTGGCAGATAGGAGTGGGATTGCTGAGTTTCGGGATAAGGACCAAGATGGTAGCATTCCTACGGGGTACCAATTAAAAATACGACGAATCTCAACGCAAACAGATGGGCCTCCAGTCGACCAATTTTTCTGAAAAAAGCCATCGTGGAGACCGTTCTGCCTCGAAGCTTTCCACTGCTTCATGTCAAAAAGTGCTTTGTGAATCTTGTTAGACTATGCAACACCTCTGGGTTAATCACAGGAATCATGTTAGTAATAAAAAAAATAGGTGGTGTTAGTGCCTCTTCAGCGTAAAGCTTGGAAAACAAATCTCTTGCCCATATCTACCAATAACTAAAAGATTTTTTTTTTTTTATCATTTTATTTATAATTATTTCATCATAATAAATTTCTATTAAATATTATTTTAAAAAATAATTAGTGCGTTTTATTTTTATAATACATTAGAATAAAATAATACATTCACATTAAAAATTAAAAATATATATTTTACAATATAATAAATAAAAATAATCATACTTAATGATTTATTCTATAGATTAGGGCTTAAGGAATTAAATTGAATTTAGAATGTACTTATTAAAAAATGAAAAATTTGGAGTATATTTAATGGTTTACCTTAGAGGTGGGCACCTACCCTTCGCCTATTTTTTTTCATTAATTTAAATTGAATACATAAAATTCATGCTTTTAACGAGAAAATCTTGTGATATTTTTAATTATTTTTTTAAGTTATTGAGTATTATAATTTATAAAGATATATTTATAATATTTTAATTGATATGTTAAACACTTAAATTTGTAAATTAACTCGATTAAATATTTATAAATAGTTAAAAATAAAAAAATTATTTTAAAAATAAATTATAGTAATTATATATCAAATCAATATCTCATATGTAAAATTAAAAATTTTAAAAATTATTATTGCTAGTTATTAGGTGTGAAATTATTATAGAATTTGAAATTCAGAAGGCTACAAGATGGATTTTAAAATTAAAATATTTTTATTGTTAAATTTTATGGGTTAGATTATATATTTGCCCTTTATTTTACTATTTTTAATTTCTCCAATTATCCTATCTTAATTTATTTTGGTTAGTAAATAAATAAATTTTAAATTTTGAAGTATAGAGTAGTGTTTGGCTGCCAAAACTTCAAGGGAAAGAAATATATGGAAAAAGAAGATTTAAATTTTAATCTTTAGTTGGTAAAAAAATAAAATTGCCAACGCCAAAAAGAGAAGAGAACGTAAAAGAAAACTTTTAACATTTCTAGGAACTTTTAGATTGCTATCAATTTTTGTCATCTTACTTTATTTAAGCCAAGTCAAATCAATTTATCAGTAATCAGACTTTGTTCGATAATAATTTTTTAAAATATTAAATATTATTTTTTATAATATTTAATAATATAGCATTTAAATCAGTTTTTAGAGATTAAAATAATATTTCATAAAAAAAATTAACACACGTAATATTTAACTTTTAGTGATTTATAAAAACTTATTGAAACAATTAGGCTATGTTCGGCAATAATTTTTTGAGTAGTTTTTAAAGTTTTGATTAGTCAAAACGCTGAACGCTACTTAAAAAGTTATTTGATAATATAATGTTTGGACTAATGTTCAGAAGTTTGTGTAACTTTTTCTGAAAAATTAACTCATGTAACGTTTAGTTTTTAACATTGCATGAGACGCTACTCAAATAGCTAATAGCTAAACGCGACTAAAACAGTTAAACGCCACTAAAACAACTAATATTGAATAGAAACTTAATAACTAAATGTTACTGAAACATCTAATTTTCTAGAACATACCGTTAGTGCTTTGAAAAGTCAACAAATGAAAATTTTTTTTTAAAAAGAAAACTAAACTATTTTAAAAAAGTACTTCTCATTGTTAAAAGGAAAAATTTTTTTTTGGACATTAAAAAAAAACTCTTTTATTCCATTGAAACTTCAACTTTCAGCTACTTCATACAGAAAAAAAAAAAAAAAATTAGTTTACCTTAATTCTATAAAATTTTTATTTTAAATTACATCAATACCCTTTACCTTTCAGAATTCTAACCTTTCCTTTGGTGATAGTGGGATTCAATAAGTAAAAAATAAAAAAAAAAAAGTAAAGAAATGCAATGAATTCTTTCTTGAATTGTAAAAAATGGAAAAAAAAATCTTAAAAATTGATTATGTGAGTAGAACAATGGAGTATAATTTTATAAATAAATATTTAATAATTTACTGACCATCAGTAGCCACAACAAATGGTTATAGGTAATTGGCCATTATGCCCACGACCACTGTGACTATCATAATATATTATATTTCTTACATTTTTTTTCATATTTTATAATAACTTTTTAAAATATAAAATTTCTATAATTATAATTATATTTTATTCTTGTCAAATAAATTTTTTTAATTAATTTTAATATTCCAATCAAATAATGGAGAATGAATAATTTGAAAATTATATTTTGAAAATATTATTCTTTTCAGAAAATAGTTTTTCAAAAATAAATTATTTTCTGAAAATAAATAGAACCTAATAGATTCTTTTTTATTAGAATGAGATGGCTAAAAATTGATAACAATGTTAAAAATAAAATTTAAATTAAAAGAAATAGATAAAATTAATGATTTACAAAAGGTTATGACTTTTTTTTTTCCTTTTTTGTCAGTAATTCAGTCTCTTTGTAAAACTTTTATCTGTACGAGAACATAAATCCTTCACGCTTTTGATATACTATTTTTGCTGTGGAATTCAAAATATACTAATTGAATTTGAAAATTATTTTATCTTTTTTAAATATATATTTCTCTTTGAAAATATAGAAAGATATTAAGCCTCTGTGTGTGTATATATATATGTATATATATTCTCTAATTTTCTACCTCCTATTTTCTATTATCTCTTTTGCTTCACATTCTTTTGCTTTTAAGCTTCTCTTATTTCGATCGATAGAGTCTGGTAATGCAGCATGTTCCTCCATTAATGTTATTGATGCATAGCAGCGAAAACTCATCTACAGAACTATAAATGAGTTGAGCGTTGGTGAGCTCGAGCTCGAGCTTGGCTCGTTTAAAATTAACCAAGCTCAAACTCGATAACTATAAATGAGCTGAGCTCAAATTTGAGCTCGACATCATTTTAATTGGTTTTCTCTTATTGAGCTAGCTTGTGAGGTCGACAAGGCTAACTTGAAAACTCGACTTAATAAAGCTGGCTAGCAAGCTAATGGTCCAAGTTCGAGCTCGATTTATTTATTAAATGAGTTTGATAGCTCGACTCAAATTCAGCTGGATAATCTTATTGAATGAGCTCGAGCAAGCTTTTACCAAATTGAGCCTCGAGCAGTTCATGAGTGGCTCTGCTCATTTATAGCTCTATTTATTTATATTTGTTATATGTTACAAATTATTAAAAAACGATCCAATTATAGAAAATTTCAAAATTATTATTTTCACGTTCAAATCAATTAACGGACTGGTTGCTGTTACAAAAATTTATACTTTTTTGTAAAAATCAACTCCAAATGAAATGATATAATATTATATTTCTTAATTTTTGTTTCATTATTCAAAAAGATATATATTTTTTTATTCGTTAAAAAATGAACGAACTCAATTAGTTAATATGGTAAAATTCTATGTCTAATTCTTATTTGTAATTCTTGATATTATTATTAATGAATAATAATTTTATATATATATATATATATTTTTGTGTCGTTGAAATTCACATGGAGTCAAATATAAAATAATCTAAAGTCAATTATCCTGCTCGTCGCTTTACATTTATCCTTCAAACAAAATAGATACATCCTGAGAAGTAAATCTCTTGAGCCAATGTAAATGTCGTTTTGCATGCATTAGAAACAGAGCAAGTCACGGGGCTTTGATTTGAGTGACATAGGTAAATGAATTTCCATTTTATTTTAATAAAAATTAAATAAAAAAAAAAGTTGTAGAAAGAGTAGTAGTAATCGTTAATTAATGGTGAGATATTTAGATTTGTCGTTTCGTCTAACGAAGGAATGTGTATGTTTACACGAAACGCCGACACTCGTTGAGACAAATCTGTCGCTGGCGCTGTTAATAGAATACAAACCAATGGAGTACGGAGAGAGAATGAGCGAAAGGGACTAGTAACTGAACCATTTTTCCATTGGGATGGTGCGAGTATGTGTCTATGTCGTTTTGAAAATGACTTCTCTTCCCTCCTTTTGCTTCTGCTTCTGCTTCTGCTTCTGCTTCTTCTTCTTCTCTGCTTTTAATTTTTTTGGTACCTCGGGGCTGGAGAAAAGATGTGTGTAGTGATAGTGACGTTTATTTCTCGTATGTGTTTGTTTCATTCCTCTTTCTGTAATTTTAACTATATTACAAAATTTCACCATGCAAATCACTGGGATAAAACCTCAGAGGTATATACCCACAATTAGGAATGTCAACACAGGTTACAACACGTGTATACAGCACGATTCATCTAACATGTGAAATAGACAGATTAGGGTTGATATTAAATGAATTTATATTATAAACGGGTCACCATTTATAATACAAATGTGAACATATCATGTTACAGATTCATACAGATTAGACGAATAATCCATTTATTTTAAGATAAAAAATGATTTTAATATTAAATATAAATACCCAACTAAATTTCTATTTAAAATTTATTTACAAATATTAAATTTAATTATTTTTATTACATTTTTTAAAAATTAATTTATTGAATGAATAGATTCATTTGTATTAAATATGAAATTCCAAGTGCACTCCGTAAAATTTATAAATTCATTCATACTAAATGGAAGGTTAAGAGCTTATTTTATGAATTTCATAAAATTTTACTATAAACTTTTTTTATAAATCCAAATTTTCATATTTATATAAATGAAAGTTTATTGGGAATTTCATATTTTTAATTCTATAAAATTAATTATATTTCAATAAAATTCTACTAAATCCATAAAATTAGCAAGTAAACTACAAAGTTAAAATAAATATAAACCATGAAAGCTAATGAATAACAAGTACAAATTAGTAAAGTTATACATTTATAATGAAATTTATAGGTGATTCAAATATTAAAATTCATTTCAAATGATTTTTTTTAAATTAAAATTTTTTTATTACAACCATATATTCACATATTTATATTAAAATTCATAGGCTATTCTTGTTATTTATAAATGAAATGAAGTTGATATGGATTCATTTAAAACTTTATATAAGAGATGCGAGATGTCAAAATTTAAATTCTCAACTTCTAATTTTATGAGATATGTTGTCACGATCCTTCTACGGCGATATTAGGCACTGGGGCCTATGTAGATTTAAGACCATTCAAGTTCGTAGTAAACTTAAAAACACCGATTACAATTTCAGAAGCTCAAATAATGATATAAGACCTAATTATTATAATATCTAATTCAAATACATATATTCATCTCTCATTATTTATAATCTTCACGGGCTTGCACTACATATATTTACAAGTATAATCATAAAATTACTTATTGGGTTTGATTCAACTATTAGACTGGTATTATCAATTTTTCAAATAAAATTCACAAGTAACTGATATTATTTTTACATTCATAATACTCTCATAATAACTGCGAATTTTTACTTTTCTCCTAAATATTAGGGGACCCCAGCCAAGCAGGAACTACTGTACACATCTAATCATTACTTGAACAAACTCTGTGAGGAAGGAAGATCAGAGCTTCAGGTAAATTGCAAAACAAAATTCAATTTCCTGAAAAGTTTAAAGGGAGTGAGAATGAGTATAAAATTTAATGAATAATAATATGTAATACTAAAGCACCCACAAATAATAGCAATCATAATACACATCAAGTGGTTATTAGTCAGTAAAATCACATTAACATGACCAAACTCTCTGCAAGCATGCTTTAATTATCAACGATATACTTCATGGTCCTGTGACTTGTGCACCCAGATAGCCGACTTTTGATTGGACTCAATGGACCTCGTCCATCTAATATTTCTTTACTTTTCTTATTCTTTTTATAGTTCTTTTTCTCTCTTTTTTTAAACCATCGATGCGCATCAAACCACGACGTGCACAAGTGGCGCACCACTCCCATTGCTTAAGACCATTGGCAGCATTCTTACCATGCTATGCACTCAACCTCGGATAATCTACGTCGTCCCAACTTCCACACTACAATCACATCCCATTAAATACAAAGCAATCATTCACAACATTTATTAATATATATCAATTTATCCATATATGGTATATACAAATACTTAAAAATAAACATAGGTAATATTTAAAATAAATTACGCAATCGTGAATTTGGTAAAATATTATATACTATTATTCACCTTAAAATCAAGAATTTGGTATTCCCCTATAATTAAATTCACGCATTGCATTTCAATTTCTTATTAATTATTAAATTCTTTATATTCTTAAGCACATTAATTAATTTAAATCTTTCACAAATTACTTATAATTTTGAAATCTATATTTATCATCATTCGTTTTTATGGTCGCACTGGCACTAGGGCCTACGTAGAGTTAAGGTCATTGAGGTCCTTAGTAAGTTTAAATATTCATTACAATTCCACAGACCTAATAAAACATTCACTTGAATAGTCCATTATAATATTAATCATCCAAACTATTGAATGTGTTATTTCAAATAAAAATATGAATATATATATTCATCTCTCATTGTTTGCTCAATCTTCACGACCTACATCACATTCATTTACAAATATGATCATAATCTTACTTATTAAACTCCATTCAACAATTCGATTGGTATTATAAATTTTTCAAATAAAAATTCACATACAACTAATATAATTATTATATTTATAAAACTCTTATAATAACTACAGATCTCTTCATCTTTTACAAATATTAGAGGATCCTAGTTAAATAGGACCCATTGTACACATCTAAACATTACTTCAATAAATAGTGAGAACAAAAAATGATAGAACTTTAAGTGAATTACAAAAAAAAAAGGGTTCAATTTTCTAAAAAATTTAAAGGAGTGGAGTGAATATAAAATTTAGTAAATAATAACACATAATACCAAATCCATAAATTCACATGATGAGTACTTAAACTATTATAGTTGAACATTTATCATTCACACAATGTCAATCGCAACATCCACAAACAATAGCAACTTTATGCATATCAAGTGGTCATTAATGAGTGACATTATCTAACATGACCAAACTCTCCCCAAGCATCCTTTAATCATCAATAACATATATTCCATGGTCTTGTGACTTGTGCACTCAGGGAGCTGACCTCCTATGAGGCTCAACAAACTCGATCCATCAAATATTTCTTTTCTGTTCTTATTAAAGTTTTTTTCTTTTTCTCTAGCATCAATGCGAATGAAACCACATAGTGCATAAGGGAGGCAACATTCCCACCGTTTTCATGCCATTGACGACATTCTCACCATACCTTCAACCCCAGGTGATCCACGTCATCCCAACTCTCACATCATAATCACATTACATTATACACAAAGCAATTATTCACAATATTTATCAATGCATATCCATCCATCCATTTACTGTGTATACAAGTATTTAAAAGTAACAGACACAAGGTTTAAAATAAATATATTATTACACATCTTCAAAGTGAAAATTCGTCTCTTTCTTTGATCAATTAAACATTCACAGTAATATCCAAGAAATCTCCAACCTAATATCAAACTCACACATTTGCATTTTCAATTTTTTTATTAATAATTAAAATTTTCATATTTTTTAAGTAAATTAGTTAATTTAAATCCTTTATAATTTATTTATTATTTTGAAATTCATACTTTATTTTAAATAAGTATAGAAATTTATTTATTTACTTTAATAAATAGAAAAAAATCATTAGATTCACTTAAATCCATTTATTAAAATCTTTTATCTAAATTTAATTTTCTTTAGAAAACCATACTTTATAAACCATCTGATTAAAGTTTATTTTCTTTAAAATTTATATTCCATTTCTCAAATAAATTTAACAAATTATCTTTTCAAATTCCGTTTAAAACAAATATTTGTCAAAATCAATCCAATATAAATAAATTTAATTCAATTAGCTAACTTGTTTCCTTATTAATTTATTTCTTTATTTAATAACACAATTTGTTATCTAATACAATAAACTTTACTTTTAGAATATATTTTTCTTTTTCGGTTAAAAATTCAGTACAATTTCCTTCGTAAATTAGACTATCTGAATCCTACAGTACACAACCCATTCATTGTGCACTTCAAAAATCAATTTTTTCTATTCGCGATTCTCAGTAAATTCACAACAAAATTTCATATAATTAACTTAGTTATTTTAATCAAAACTAATGGATTTCAATTTCCTTTTTTTTTTTTTTTTTTTTTTTTTTTTTTTTTTTTTTAAATTAAAAATAAAATTATAAAAAAGAAATTAAAAAAATAACAAAAAAAAAATTGTTTTTGTTTGAGTTTAAAAACAAACAAATTTTTTTTCTTTATTTTTTCAAATTTATTTTTTTAAATTAAATTTTATTTCAAAAAAAAAAAAAAAAAAAAAAAAAAAAAAAAAAAAAAGGAAATTGAAATCCATTAGTTTTGATTAAAATA
>CANUEP010109163.1:0-5000 GCA_947857235.1 Jatropha podagrica
AAAATGCATCGGTAGGGGAGCGTTCCGCCTTAGAGGGAAGCACCCGCGCGAGCAGGGGTGGACGAAGCGGAAGCGAGAATGTCGGCTTGAGTAACGCAAACATTGGTGAGAATCCAATGCCCCGAAAACCTAAGGGTTCCCAGGTCATCAGCCAGCATGCGCAGCGCTTTGATCCTGATAAATTGGAGAAAAAGCATGAATCTTTTTCCAGGCGGAAGGATGATAGCTCCATAAACTATCAGGTGAAACGCGATATTGAACGCAATCTTCTCGATTTCATTGTCCAAGAATGAAAAAGAAGCTTCTATCAATATCGTGTCGCCCGAGCGCCCCCTCTTTCTAAAAAAGGTTGCGGGATGGGCTTTTTTTTTCTTCTTGATTTTTTTCCGGTATGCCGCTCCGCGAGCAAGGAGCGAGAGAACCAAGTGGGCTGTGGTGATGTCAGAATTTGCACCTATTTCTATCTATTTAGTGATCAGTCCGCTAGTTTCTTTGATCCCACTCGGTCTTCCTTTTCCATTTGCTTCCAATAGTTCGACCTATCCAGAAAAATTGTCGGCCTACGAATGTGGTTTCGATCCTTCCGGTGATGCCAGAAGTCGTTTCGATATACGATTTTATCTTGTTTCAATTTTATTTATTATCCTTGATCCGGAAGTAACCTTTTTCTTTCCTTGGGCAGTACCTCTCAACAAGATTGATCTGTTTGGATTTTGGTCCATGATGGCCTTTTTATTGATTTTGACGATTGGATCTCTCTATGAATGGAAAAGGGGTGCTTCGGATCGGGAGTAATCACTAGTGATAGGGAAAAAATCGGGGGGAAGGACAAAGGAAAGAGCGATGCCTACATTAAATCAATTGATTCGTCATGGTAGAGAAGAAAAACGGCGCACGGACCGTACTCGAGCTTCGGATCAATGTCCCCAGAAGCAAGGAGTACGCCCGCGTGTTTCAACGAGAACACCGAAAAAACCTAATTCAGCTCCACGTAAGATAGCCAAAGTACGGTTGAGCAATCGACATGATATATTTGCTCACATTCCAGGCGAAGGTCATAATTTGCAGGAACATTCTATGGTGTTAATAAGAGGAGGTAGAGTAAAAGATTCGCCAGGTGTGAAATCCCATTGTATTCGAGGAGTAAAGGATTTGCTGGGAATTCCGGATCGAAGAAGAGGCAGATCAAAATATGGTGCGGAAAAACCCAAATCGATATGAATGGAAGATGCCTCTGGAACTTCTTTTTCTCGGCCAGGAGAGGTTTGAAGATCTCGACTGAAAGGAGAGGGAACAACCACAACGTTACGCCCCAAAATGAAAAAACTATACGGAGCCCTTCCGAATGACCTATAGAACAACGCCCGACCTACCGCTCTCTATTTTTAGCAGAAGGGCTCGATCCGGTTCAGTATCAAGGTGATTTGACTTCCGCCCGATCGATTCGTGAATTGACCAAAGATCACATCGGTTGCTCTCACCTGTTTCGCTCCACGACGAGGAAGTAGGCACCTGTTCTCCTATTCTGAATGAAGTAAGGGTAAGGGTGGGTTCGGCCGAAGCAGCCTTGATTCGGTCTCTCTCCTTCCTTCCGGCCGGTCCCTATCCGAGGAGGATGGGGGGGTGGCCAATCCAAGAGCAGGTTCCGCGGCTGGGCCGGCTGCCTTCGATAGAGCACCATCATCCGAAATTGGCAGCTGGTAAGATTGGTTCAATCGGCATTGACATGACAAAACTGTTATAGAGAGATCTCGTCTATTTGAGAGGCCAGGTACCTTAGAGGGGAGTCAGAATAGGCAACGAAGTTGAACGGGATCCGTTCGGGAACGTGGAATGTTGGATGAGTTATGGTATGGGGGGGGGGACTGCAACCTCTCGCTATTCCGCGATCATCCGAGGAGAAGGATATCATTTCGGGACCGGCCCGCGATGAAGAACTCAAGGGAACCCCCCACTGATTGTAGAACTTCGTCCTTTTCCAACTCTGACTTCTTCCACTTTTGGTTGGCATGATCGGGCGGGGGTTCGAACCCGCGACTTCTGGCGTGACAGACCAGCACTCTAACCGACTGAGCTATTTCCCCCTTTCGTCGCTACTTTGATTCAAAAGTAACCGGTAGGTTACCAAGGCCTATTAGTTTACAAAGTCAACATCGGAGAGTATTCTTAACAGCTGTACTAATGCCGTTCGCCTTTGGTACTGTCGTAGTACGACAGTAGAAACAAACGGCTCTGCTCGCGACGACTCGACTCAAACGAGGCCCCGCGCTCTATCTATCTGCTCTATCAGCTATCAGTTGGCGCTACGCTACTTCAGTTGACAAAGGCTAACACTATCAAGTGATCAGCTGGCTTGTGTAGTCAACGAGTTCAGTCGTTAAGCTACACGTTGGGCGGAGCAAGCCTACACTAGGTGAACAGCCGGTTACTACTAAATGAAATAATAACTAGTGGTGAAAAAGTACCAAAACAACTGAAGCCTACATCCCACTACGCTCTTAAGAGACCTGTTCCTATGAACATGAGTCTATTTTTGGTCTAACCTTGAGTTGAGTCAATAGGGTCAACTACACCAAAGTGAAAACAAAACTCAAAAAAAGCTATTAGTGGGCTTGTTTGTGAAACTACTATTGAAATACTGAAGGTCGCCCTAGAAGTACAAGTGGTCGCCCTACCACTCTCAAACTCACTACTAAAGAGTTGGGTGACGAAAGTCACTGAGCGCGCCTTTGGTACTTCAGTAGGGCTTGCGGGGCGAACGGCATTCTGTTGTACTACTAACAAAGACTAGCTGTACTACAGTAGTTTAGTAGCGCCTTTTGAATCAAATAGGCGAAACCTTTCCGAAAGGCGAACAGCCGGCATTGCAAGCAAATAGAGAGCCTCCGCCCGTTTGAGTCGCGTTCGTTATTGTGATTATCTTATCTTATTATAAATAGATAGATATAGAATATTCTATATCTATCTATAAACAATAAGATAATCATTTGATTTTATCTAATTCTTCATTCCATTCCTGGGAAGAGGAAGAAGCAGATAGAGCAAAGGCCCCCTCTTTCCGTCCGCTCTTCCCGAAGTGAGCGAATTGCATGTAGAGATCCGTAGGGGCTTATAGTTTAATTGGTTGAAACGTACCGCTCATAACGGTGATATTGTAGGTTCGAGCCCTACTAAGCCTACCACCCCTTCTCTTCACCCGATACAAGGCAGTCGAAGTCCCCGCCCCCCGCAGATCTCAATGACGCGACGGCACCTGGAACCACACTGCTGCCGCTGCCCTTCGGGCACGCCTCCTACGCTTACCACTCACCTAAGCTCTTGCAGCATGCCCCCTTCGGGCAATACGGCTTTCGTAATACGCGAAGCAGCTGAGCGTCTTCGATCGCTATATTCTTGCGATAGCGAAGGATCGAAGAGCGAAGTTACGGCTTTAGGCGAAGAGCGATAGCGAAACCCTTAAGTCTTATTGTTTTGTTCCCGAACAACGATCATTCAGTACGGCCGGCCCGACCAAACAAAGACGGAAAGCCCGGTCCGGGTCCGGGCAAGCTAGATTATGGAACTGATCTGACCGAACTGGGTCTAATGGTCGATCTCAATAAGGAATTGGAATCTGGAAGGGCCGGCAAGAATCAATGCGATAGCGAGGTTGAGCAGTAGCGAGGGGCGATAGCGAAGGCGTGGTTCATCCTCTAAGAGAGAGTAGATGCGAAGGTTCGGATCGAATGAATCTCGAGAATCGAGCGTGGGGCTTGAAGACCCTACCGCATTCCGGCCCCGGGGCCTTCAATTGGTCCTTTCTCTCTCCTCTTTCACCAGTGAGTGGTGAGTTTCCTTTTTCTCTAGGTAGGTCCCTCTTGGATTCGGAGTTTATTCCAATAGCTGCCACACGTGAGATCCTGATCGTCTTCCTCCCAGTGTTCTTGCCTGCTGGGGGAAGGAAGGAAAGTCGGGTTTCCTTCCAGGACCGGATAAGGTCAAACTCTGGGCGGGCTGCCAGGTTTCGCCTACGCTACGGTTTCACAAGATTGAACCTTTTTTGTTCAACCGAGTTCCAGAGCACGAGGGAATGGGCTTTCATTCCCGGGACCGCCTCGTCTATGTACTCGGCGCCTCCCCCGATTGCTTGAAGATGCGCGCGCGATACGATAAAGGGCCCCTGGGAGGAACCAATGAAAAGCCAGGGTAGAGCCTCGGAGCCGGCCCAAGCGAAGATCGGCACTCGAAGGCTTGAGGTTTTTATCAAAAGGGAAAGCCGTGGAGACGGCAGACTCGCCAGTCAGGCACACCGTGAGGCTGACTACAGCAGACCGGGAGGTTACAATTCCTGTTTCAATTTCCGGGAGTGAATGTAGGAAGTGCAGACGGTGGATCAGGTGTGAACATTCAACCAAAGGCGTCTTGGGGATCGGCAATAGCTAAGCATTGTGGCCATCACAGTTCAAGCTACGTATGGCTGGCGTACAACCTACGGGCTTCTTAGCCAAAAGAAAAACAACAAAAAAAAGGATGCTGGTACCTTTAGTCCAATCTTAGACAAAGAGCAAGGAGGATATGAAGCACTGCTGGGTAGTACTATAAAGCAAAAAGCTCAAACCAGGGTGGTTCATGACTGGGCTAATAAAAAAGTCTCAAGCAGGGAAACGCGGGATGGAAGGCGGAAAAGGCTTGGCTTTGTTTCACAGAAAAAGGACTAAGGCCGTAGTGGTGATGCTGGCGTCAGTTGACCTGGTTGATAAATATCCAATATCAAATTGATAATATGCAAGATCGAAGACGCGATTCGCGCGGGTCCGCTTTTCTTTTTAAGACAGCAAGGAGGCCGCAGGGCGATTCAGCTAGCCAAAGCGCACTAATGCTAAAGCCCTCCTATCCTACAGAGCAATTCTTACTCTTAGTAAGACTAGGGAAAGGGCGACTCATTCGATTCTCTCTGAGGTCAGGTAGGTGAAGCGTCTAGCTTAGGGGAGCGCGTCGAATCGCTGAAAGGACTTGGTGAT
>CANUEP010109163.1:10000-18008 GCA_947857235.1 Jatropha podagrica
CAAAACCAAGCGGTGGTTGTTTTTCCTTGGCTTATCGAACCAGCGTATGCCTATTCCTCCTTTGATGACTCCCAGCCTAAATTTTCCGATGTGGATTGCAAGGAAGTTGGGGATGGACATAGATCCTTCTGCCTATCCGGAGTGTTGGATATAAAGCAATGGTTTTTTTTATTATTTCCCGATCACTGGAAGCAATCTTCACCGGCACAAGGATCTCCTCACAGCAACCTTCACTACGATAGAACCCAACAATGAGTTTACGAAGGCTTCGAGTAGTGCGAGATAGGCTAGGCTAATCACCAGACTGCTCTGAAATAGGTTAATCGCCGGAGACAAGAACGAGTGAATCTAGTTTCGAGAGCATGCCTTACTATAGGGCGTAGAGTTTCTAAGTGAAGGCAAGCGCAACTATCTATTTCATATCCTCCCTGTCAGCAAAGCAGGTCCGCTATAAAGCCTACCGGCCAGAAAGTCCTCAAGAACGGGAAAGCCGACCAAAAGACTATTCCATAACCGACTCTTGTTGCCGAATCGAAGGGGCTTGGCTTGTACCAGGCTCTAAAAGAGTTTTCTTCGAGCGAGCAGTCTTTCTATCTTTTTTTTTGGGTTGCATGCCCAAGGCAATGTTTTTTGTAGATTGAGATGGATTGATCTTCGCTATCGTGCCTCTTCCTTGTACCATTGATGCTGCGGCAGTGCCTAATATGAGTTTGCTCATGCCCCAGACAGCTTCGAGGTTCCCATCGATCGATTACAGAGGTTTCAACCACTGAACTTGCTTATGCTCCCCTTTGATCGAGTGCTATTTCTATAAAAAAGATTGAGTAGGAAAAACTGGAATTGGCCAATCTCTAACGAGATTGCCTCAGCTTCTTAGGCACATGAGGAAGCGGTCTAACATCTTTTCAATCGAAATCCCAATCAAAGACAAGTTCTACCAAGGCCAGGATCTGAAAGAGAAGAATCACTTTCCGGAATTCCAAGTGACATTCTTTCTTCAGAAGCTAAAGTTGAATGATCGAAGTCTCCTTCAGGTTCAGTCGAAGAGATCGAAGCGAAGTCATCAATTCAACCATTCGCATGGTCTCCCCTAAGACTGATCTCTTTTCCAAATGAACCGAACCTCGATCCACATTCATCAAAGAGAGACGGCCATCTCTCTAGGTTGCACACCCCCCTTTAGATCGTTCTATTCGTGCTTGAAAAACGACCCCATCGGTCCGCTCCTTTTAATGGACATTCTTAGCCGTCCTCCGAGGCCCCATAGATCAGATCGTGAACTCGGAAAGACCCTTAGTTTCACTTGGTTGGGGCAGAGTTTCAGCCTGCCTTCCACCGAATATAAAAAAACCTTACAGCTGCCTAATCTGCTGACATCCCCGCGAAGAGAGTCATTATTTGTGTCACATCCTCGAATTCGAGAGAACGCTTTCCTGTTATCTCTCAAATTATAAGCATTGAAGCGATCGAGCGAGAGAAAGAAAGAAAACTATTGCACACGCCCCTCATTCGCCCTTTACTAGAAGGTTGAGCAAAAGCAGCTTAAGCCCTTCCGATCACCCGAGAAGCCCTCGATGAACCGCCTATATACCTACATATATATATATAAAAATCTTTATATATATATATAAAGATTTTTAAGTATGACTAATCTGACGAAGAATCGTAGTTCCTGCACCTTGCGCGGCGTCTCCCAGTCCACCACGGCTTGCACGCACCTTCTTTTGATCCAACCAACTCATGCCGTCGCCAATCCAGTGCCCAAGGAACTAGACCTTATGCAAAGCACCTTTTTCACATAGAGCTGATTTTCCCTTATGATCTGGAATTGGTCATAGTCTGCCAAGAGGGCTTAAAAGCGCCTAAGGATTTTCTGCCATAGTCTTTCATTAAGTTACATAGTTGTTTTAACACTAGGAGTCTCTTTAGGCAGTCCCGTGAAAGAAGTTCCCCCTCAAGGGGAGTTTTTTTTCTTTCATAAGAGAAGCCCCTTTATTAGTAAGGCGGTCCAGTCAGATTGAGTACCTTCACCCCCCCCCTTGTCACTTAAAAGGTAAGAATGGGCATACTTCATTATGGGTGTAACGGATATAGTAACTCTCTTTCCAAAAGAGGGATTGTTCCGAGGACTTTGGCTACTTATTTAGTATGAATAGGAGTAGGACGCTAACTAGATATTTCATAAGATAGGATAAAGCTAGGCATTCACTCGTAGACCAGTATGCGCTGTTGAATAACAAGTCTTAGCAATAGACGGTGCTGTTGGGGCTGTAGGACTTTTCGGATATGCCTTTCCTTCTGACTTGACTAGTGCAGTAGCCGCCGGTCTTGCATATAAATAAGATGGCATCTCATGGGATGAATGCTTTTCTTCGTCATCCGATTCCTCTCCTTCTTACTTTTCTTTATTGCCATTTCCTGTTTTACTGCTTTACGGATAAGGACGGTCTTGGGAATAGAATAGGAAAGAAGCCAACTATTAGTTCAAACGGAATTCAAGACATTAGAGGAAGGGGCATTAGTAAGGATATCCCTGAGGAGGACAAATGGACAGATGTTCGCAAGAAATGGGGTTGTGACAGTGCCACTAGATAGTAAACTAGGGCTTACTTCATCCGCAGCAAGAGAATATGCTGTGAGGGAATCAATGTCAATAGACTGTTTGCAGGAAGTATAGCATGAATTATCATAGGCTGCAGGCCAAGACGGATCTGCCTTCAAGATCAAAAGCCTTTTTCTTTTTAAGACACTGATGCTAATGCCAACTATACCGAGCAGCAAATCCTTCCTCAGGTGAAAAAAGCGGTCTTGATACCGAAGAGCCTACAATTCGTCCCCATGTTAATGGACGAGGCAATGAAATTCTTACGATACGAACGGGAAAGATGTGCAGCACAGAAGTAGCTGCTATCGAATGCCCTGCTATTCTTTTCGACAACGGCAATAAGACGTCGAAGGTTTGAAGGAAGAATCCGCAATGCTTTTACATTCCTTTTCAAATAGGTTGTGCCCAGTTAGCCAATACTACAGATAGTCACGAGCACAGAAGAAGAAGATGGAATCGAATACGGTGTTAATGAATTTCCTGAAGTGAAGCAAGGATATTAAGTATATGTAGTACAGTTAGAACAGCCTTAACTAACTCATTAAGGCATTACGGTACGGGCTCATTCCATAAAGGAATAGCGGGACGGGAACTCAATAAGTCTTAGATTATCCCCTCCGCTCAGTCCGGAAAAGCTTACTCCGGACCGTAGCCCCTTATTCCTTATCATCTTATTTTTCTTTCAGGAGTCCTAGTCCTAAGAGCACCAGGAAGTAGAACAGCTATAAGACGAAGAACAGCTACAAAGAGGCAACTAGCTCCAACAGCTATATTCAGCTACATTCTTGAAGCGAAGTAGGAACTAGTAAGAGGACCTCAACGCCCTCTCCTATAAGAGCTTTTCTCAAGGCAAAAGGTCTCTAGACCCGTCATCAGCTGTCGTAATTCCAATTATGAGCTAGTAACAGCTTTTATCACCTCTGTTTCTAACTCTAATAGAGCATCCGAAACTAAGGAGCTTCCTTAACTACTTAGTTCAGGAACTATTTAGAATATCAAAACCCTAATGGTCCCATTCATGAACTGGCTTGACCCTAGCTACAGCTGCAAGAGCTAGTTTCTTTAGGCTTGTTGGCGCATAAGAAAAGTAAGCATGGAAGAACAAGGAAGTAGGAGATATCAGCTTGAAGGTCTTTCCTTGACCGAAGTACTGCTAAAACTGAAGCTCAATCCGGAACGCAGTGAGTAGAGTGAGTATAGCTTCACGGTCGATACAGGAAAGAGAAGAACAGCGAGAAGAGGATATTCTGTAAGCTGAAAGGAACATAACCAACCACAGCAGCTAGAGAAGCTAGCAGCGGAGGATGTTCTTTAATCCTCGGCAACTCAGTCAAAGGAGTGAAAGCCAGCGCCGGGATCAAGATCAATCCTGTGATTGTGATAAAGCCAATTACTTTTTTTGTGGATTTAGTTCCCTTGGATGTATTTCCCTCTATAACGGACATGCTTGCCCTGCGATCTATTTTCTTGGGAATCTTGGTATCCGCTTTCAAGCTAGTGACCTGAGCTAGCCTTTACTTCGAGGCCAGTCCTATTGAGATTCCTTCGATTGAAGTTCTTTCCAGGCGAGCCCATTACAGTCCTAGGGCAATCAAGCTTAGGAAAGCAGCTGGTATTCATATTGCTTTTTTTTATCACTTTTCTTTTGGGAAGGAGCGAAAGAAAGCCTTACCTTATTCCCATTATTAGCCTGTTCTGTTTTGTGGAAAGCTTCTTTGAAAGCAGTTTGAGTTCGCTTGGTTGGATACGGGTCTGCTGGATCAAAATAAAAGGCGCTATAAGCCATGGCAAGTCCTAAGCGCTTTTGCCTTCTCGCCAGTTGCAGAAAAATCCTTCTTCGAGCAAGCCAATCTAGATAATCTGCCTTCGAGCCTGAAGCTAGACAAAAAAAGAAGAGAAGGGCAGGGGACTGTATTTAATGAATGTGTAATGCTGTCCAAGGCCAAGGAAAATTACTCGTACTTCACCTAGGAGGTGTCCTAATCAAAAGATTACCTTCTCTATCCCCGACGAAACCTGGCGAAAAAGAAGTGAGATGGACGTTACTTTGGAAACCAATTGTTGGGCAAGGAGAGGATGGATACAGACTGACTCAAAATCTGGATTGGACGAGGTATCTAAATCCACTAATCCAGAGCGGGGAAGGAAGTATCAACATGTAAGCTAGTTACTCTCGTGCTCGTGCAAACAAAGAAAGACTCTTTTTTTGTTTTAATAAAGGAATAGCGGCGTTTAGGCTGTTACTGGTCTGTAAAGGCCTTTAGGGCTTACTTAGGCTTCAGCGATTAGAGCACTTAAGACAGCTAGAATTACATCGGGCTTAGAGATAGATAGCAGAGGTCCTTATTAGTTCAACAAGTAAGAGAAGAAGGAAAAGATATCAGATTCATTCCAAGCTTCATTCTTTGAACAAAAATCTCGTTTAATAGACTGAACTTGTCAAGTGGAACCTTTCCAAGGTTCTGCAGGATTCTTCGTGAGTCCAGCGAAGCGCGCTGACCCAAGTAGTCTAGATGGAAGCTCGACCAACTGGGCTGCGCCCACTTCGTGAGGAGTACTACTTTCTACCCATTAAGGAAGGGCGGCGCTTCACTGCCGAACCTCTGAGTGGCATTCCCGTATGTTTGATTCGTGTAAGGTAAGGTTCATTGCTTGTATCCCCTCTGTCTTTCGAGTGTTGTTAGTGTGCTTGTTCATTGTATAATCCTTGCAATGCGAAATCTCTTTCTCTCTTGGAAGGCCTTCCATTGAAGGTCATTTTACTTCTAAGCGAATGAATGTGCTTTCCGGCCTTTCCCTGAAAAGTTTTCTATTCCGTTCCAGCTCTCCATTCATTCGGTCTCTCCGCCTATTCCCTCTACTAATCCATTCCGTATGTACCTATGGTCGTCTATCTCTTATTCTTTGAGCTATCAGTCTGCGTCGTCCATTACGTACGTCTGTATCCGGTCCTATCCTAGGGTTATGTTCTAGGAATGAGCCTCATATTGAAAGTTTTTTCAGTAGAAGCTCTCGAAGCTTTTTCTTTTGGTAGTTCAGTTCCTATGGAAGTTGCCCCTCCAGCAATGCCTATATCATCGGCGAATAAGCTGTGGTTGATTGATCTAACCTCCGGGGGGAAACCTCTCGCTGCTTCATCTTTATGCATTGTCTTGCCCTTCCCCAAGTCTCCGCTATCATGATGTAGAGGTGGGGGGAGGGGGGTACCATCTTGGTTCAAGTGAATGCATCTGAGTTAGCAAGCAGGTGGGGTACAAGAGAAAAAGAATGTGATCTTCAGGTTCTGAGTGAGCTAGGCAGTCATTCTCCTACTCCTTTCAATGTCTGCTCCTCTTATGGAAAATAGGAAGTCGGACTTATAATCTGCTTATTCAATCTCTTGTCCAGAGTAATATCTCACTCCACCGGGGCTGTTGGCTTTCGCGAAGCAAGAAGGAGTCAGTTTATCAATGCGCTACGCTAATCATCACCATTGAGTGCTGGAGCAAGAATTCTATGAAAAGGAGAGTTAGAGTTTCTAAAAAGCCACTGAAATCGAGTACATCGAGAGATCTTCGGATTTTCGGTCTACAGGTCGCGCATCAGTCCCATATGTTCTCATCTTGACAAGATTCGGAAAAATGATTTTTTGCAATCTTTGACTGTGGAAGGAGATATGCACTAGGCTGAGATTGGTCCTCTGTTTTCAGCATCAAGGGATAACAGAGCACCTCTTGGATATGCAAACAAGAGAATGGGCCATACGGGCCCTTTTCTACCTTGAGATTACCATAAGATCTAAACTAAACTATGCCATCGAAAGAGAGCTTTCGTAGGTTACGTCATTCTAAAAATAAAGCGGGAATGTAGACTAAGTGATCCGTAGTTCCATAACCACATAGTGGAAAGAAGGTTCTTAGTGCTTTCCCTAAACCGGACCTTCGTCCAACTCTAGCTATGGGGAATTTGAATGAAAAGTGGTGCACCCGGCCTTGAGCACTCCCGTTCGAAGCCAAGAGGAACTGAAATTTTTCATTGACAGTGTAGTGGTGATAGTCTCACCTTGGGCTATGCTTTCAACTGAACCAAAATTGGCCTATCCGCGCCGTCAAGAAAACGAAGCTATGTCAGCAGGTCTTGTCAGAGCCTTTCTCTTACTTGTTCTATGGAAAGGGAATCCGGGCTATTGCTTAATCGTTTTCAAGCGTGACCATCAATCGAGTTATAAAAAAAAGTATATCTGAAACAGGAAATGTGCGAAATGCTTCAACCACCATATTCTCCCTGTGTTCTTTTAGTCAGCCTCTTACCAGGATGGTAGAAAGTGTGAGATCCGAATCACTGTCTTAGTCTGCTTATATTCTTCTTGTTCGGATGTATCACCTACTTCATTGGGAGAGTTCTATTCGGTTGATTGAATGATTTGAAAAATGAAAAGCAGTAGTACTTCACCTAGAGAGAGAAAGCCAATAACACCGTGCTAAGTAAGAGACGGAAAGCACTCACTGTGATGAATAGTTACGTACAGACTATAGAGAGGCAGCTAATGGTCTTGTACCCAAGGTAAGATGATTACATCCAAGCATAGGTCAGAGAAGGAGAAAAAATCATCACTGAGATGGCCTCCTCCTCGGTTCGGTTCGCTTCTGAGGATCTCTAGTTGGCGGGGGCAGCTAACGCTGTTAGGGTTGATGGAAGAATTGGACAAAGACTGTTTGCGACGGATACAGGCCAAATAGCCTATCCTATACTATATAATAAATAGAAGGCTGCTTCTAGTGGACAACTAGGCTGTTCGGGAAGAAGGAACAGTTCGGGATTAAGCTTCTTTACCTAATATGTCCATCATCGAATACGACACTGGTGGTATCCTATACTAACATAGAAGAAATGCCGAATCCGCTTGAAACGAATAGGCTCTTTGCCTCTTTTCCACGAAAGAAAGGATGCCAGTTTCTATGGAATCTCTTGCTAGCCTTGTGAAAGATTTTCTAAATGTTCAATCAGACGATGTTTGAAAGAAGGACGTAACCAGTACTAGTTGAATCAGCCCAGCCCTTACTCTTCTCCTAGTCGGTGTAAAAGTAAGCGCTCCTTCTCTTTTACGCTTAAAGACCTTCCAGGGAGTCTTTCTTTCCGGTTTAGCTATACCCTCTAAAGAATTCGAGATACGTAGGTCTTTTGTCTAGCTCTCCTCTTTCTCACTGGAAGATCTTAATATTCTAGTGACTACAGTAGAATAAGTCCCCAACCTTAAAAGAAAAAAAATAAAGTATGCTTTACAAAACCCTCTCAAAAGGCCTCTTTTCTTAGGCAAAACCTTAGCCTATTATTAAAGGCTAGGTTCCTTCTTTCACCATTCCCCTAGCCTTTACTTAAGATTATGAATGAATAGAAAGGGCTGGGGATTGGGATCACTTTCCG
>CANUEP010109293.1:0-72980 GCA_947857235.1 Jatropha podagrica
ACTTAATCTTTAATTAACCAAATCATCAACTTATTTATTTTATCAAATTCACTAATTAATCAATCAATCACATAACTAATTAATCAACCAATAATCAATATTCTATAATTAAATTAATCTCCATAATAATATTATTCTAAACAAGAAAATTAATTACTCTCAATCTATAATCAAATAATCAATCAACTACTAAAATTCTAACAATATACTTATAATCAAATAATCAAAATCTTATAATTAGTCAATCACCACAATCATTCAATTTAATCAATTAATTATTAAAATTATCCCTAAAATAATAAAATCCTCCAATATATAAATTCAACTAAATAATTAGTTAATCCCATAAATAATGAAATTAATCAATTAAAAATTTTAAAAATTAACTAAATATATTCTGGGATTAAAATTAATACCCAATATTTATCACAGTCCCAAAAATTAATTATTCGAGGTTAAAGGAGGAGGAGGCAGTGGCGCAACCGTCTACAGCAGCTGGACTGGTGACCTGGTGCATCTGGTTTGCTGAGAACAACACGAGAGCACTGCTGCTGAAACGGTTGTGCGATGAAGTTTGGCTGGGTCTGGATCACGCGATGGAGAGAGGTAGCTGGAGGCTAGCTGCGTGGAGGAAGAAGGCCAGCTACAGCGGTGGCGCGACACTACTGGGACCACGGCTATGGTGGCACGGTGAAGCTACTACAGCTGTGGTGGTGGGCAAATTTCGTGCAAAGAGAGAGAGAGAGAGAGAGAGAGAGAGAGAGAGTATAATAGAGAGGTCGAGGGAGAGAGGAGAGGAGAGAAGTGGGGCTGGAGGTGTGGTGCTGCTATGGCTGTGGTGGTCGGAGTGGCAGCAGTTGGCGGAGCAGCAGCGGTGGTGCTGCTTGTCTTGCGCAGTGACAGAGAGAGAGTGCAGTGTGAGGGTGTGTTGTGTCGATGAAGAGAAGAAGAAGGAGAGGAAAATAAGAAGAAAAGAAAGAAAGAAGAAGAAAAAGAAAAAAAAAGTAAAATTATTAAAAAAAAAAAAAACAAACCATCCGATGTTAAATTGTCGGGAATAAAAAAATAGAAACGCAGTTTATTTTTTAAAAATATTCGATTCGGGTCTAATTTTAATTAATTCGGTTCAATAAAAAAATTGATTTAATTTTTAATTGATTAACGGTAACTTAATTAATTTTTGGGCGAACTAAAATGATTTCTGATCTCGATAATACTATGTGACATAATATTATTCGCTAATAATTTAACTATTAAATTTAAATGAAAAATATTTTGAAATAAAAATTTCGGTATATTATATTGATATTTTACAAGAACCTACGAAAAATATTATTTTTATTTTATTTTTTAAAAAATAAATAAATATAATATATTTGATATTTAAATTATTAAAAATAATTATTTGTTATAATAAAAATATTATTATTATTCTTAAAGTATCATATAATATGCACCGTGGGAAGACAACTAGCTTATTTAATTATAATTACTAGTTTAGGTCTGATAAGCGATTCTTTTTACTCTGCGTGTGTGGTTTTGTTGTAGCGCGCAATTATGTTTTAGAGAAGATGTCATGGATGACAGAAGAAATAAAGCTTTCGGCCCAGCTTTGGGTAATTATTGACCCACTTTTTAGCCCAATTTAAAAGCCTTTGGGCTAATAAATGAGCAACTTTTGGATATTATATAGGAGTGTTCATAACCACCTCAAAGAAAAAAAAAAAAAAAAGATTAAAATGACCCATACTAATTCATTACTCGTACAGGTGAGCACGAACCAGGCTGAATTTTCTTTACTAGTGACTGAACCAAATTAAAATTGGCTTTTATTAAACTTTTATAATTTTAGAAGAGAATTACTGTGATTAGTTCAATTTTGGGATAAATTAAGAATATATAATAGAGTCCGAATAGTTCATATCAGATAAGAATTTGAAATCTTCATTATTTCTTATTTAGAGCTAATATAGGAATTTTATTTATTTAATTAAAATATTTTATTATTATATATTAACAATAGTCTTCCAATTAGTTATTTGGTTATTTATATTCAAATATTATATTTATAGAGCCTTTAGTTGTATTTAGTATATATTGTATTTTATTTATTGATTTGTAATGATGATTGGAAGTATTATTATTGCCTATTGCGGAGCTTAGTGTGCCAAGATGTTTGAGGAACTCTTCACATGCTCGCCTGGCTTATATAAGGGCCCTTTTTTTATTTCATTTGTTACTCTTGTCATTTCTTGACTTCTAGATCTTCTCTCTTTAAAATATATTTCTCTCCTTAGAATACGCTAATTTAGTAAGTTTTCTTCTTTATTTTTTGTTCGGTTGGGGTTATGGGTTTCTTTAGCGACGAGGATGTTTAAATAATATTCGAGCACCCTAGCGGCAAGCTTCATGAGGAGGCTAATTCAGGAGTGGGTGAGGCGAAGGGGAGGAAAGAGAACATTCGAATAGCTAACATCCCTTCTGATATAGACGAGGGCGAACTACTAAATATATATGATACTTACAATATTCCGTTTGAATATAAATTAATTTGCCCTTTTGAGAACATGCAGGTCAACTCTCCTTTGGATAAGGATTCTATCATGTTGTAGAAGAGAGTTTTCGCTCTGGGGTTCGGCTTCCTCTTTTCGAGCCTTTAAAATCGTTTTTTAATGGGTATTAGATAACCTTAAATCAGTTCCATTCTAACGGTTTGAGGTTTCTCTGTGGTGTGATTGCATTGGCTAAGGAAGATGGAAACAACTTAAACGCTGATGTGGTTCGGGAGTTATACCATTTTTCCCTTCACTCAAATGAAGATCACTGCTTTCTTTTAACGAAGGCAAATTTTAATATCTTTGCAAAGAAGTTGAAGATTTCATCTTTGAAGAACTGAAAATCTAAGTATTTTATAGTGAAATTTTCTAGAGGGTTTGAAATTCTGACAATTGGTCTGTAGATCCTCAACATTTTCTTCCTCCACCGCCTAATATTTATTACCGAGGGGTAGCAGATTTTATAAGGGCTAGGGGGCTTGGATGTGTGATTTGAGGAAGGTGATAGCCGAGGTTATCCCATCCAATCGCCTAGTGGACCCATTAGGCCGAACCCTTCCTATCATGGTCCCTTATGTTTCTTAAGTACTTTACTTAGGATTGTTAACACTAACACTTTTTATTTTTTTTTCTTTTATTTTGTATAGATGTGGCTCTGAAGAAGGGAAAGGGTTCTAAAATGTCAAAGATTGTTGACGCCATGAAACGACGAGCGTCAATTGATGCCCCTAGGGAGGTGCCTCCCCTAGAACCTACTATTGAGCTAGCGTCTACCGCACCACCTATTGAGTTGATTGCTAACACTATTGCGCCCACCCCTCCTACTGAGCTGTCTAAAAAAAGGGCAAGGGAGGAGCCTGCTTCATCTTCAGCTCCCAATCTTACTTCAGCTTTTACTCCCCCTCCTCCTCCTCAAACCAAAACTACCGATCTCCGTTTTTATTTCATCAATAGATATGGGTCCAATTGCAGTGTTCAAGATGATGGCCCTAGCTAAAAGTTGGCTCATGCTCGTTTGTTTCCTGGTGACTCTCTATAATTCGAGCGCATGGATGACCAAGGGACAACTGACTTCTTAAATCAGTGTCTGTTACAGGCATTGAATGCAAACTCTCTTCAATATGCTCGGCTGCAAAGGTTAAAGTTCGCCGTGATCGAGCTGAGGACCTAGAAAAATGAAATGGAGATTACGCTGAAGGATGTTGCAAAATCCATGCAAGATTAGGAGGATCATTATAAGGTTGAGCTTGCTTCTCGGGATGCTGATATAGATAAATTGAGAGAAGAAAATTGGGACCTTCTGAACAAAAATAAGGAACTGGAGATCAAGGTAGGGGAGTTAGATAGCAAGGCGAGAGATTTGGAGGTCGAGATGTAGGAGCTAAGGGGGTAAGAGAAGTCCTAAGATGATGATTTAGCGAGAGCTTGCTTAAGTCTTCGGTCAAATATACTGGCTGGACTTAAGGAGAGGCAGCCAGATGTGAACTAGGATTGGATAAACGACGTCTATGGAAGCTAATGATGACGATGATGGAGATCAACCTAGTTCTTTTGGGGCTAGTTCACCTACTCCACCTAAGCAGGGTGACTAGAATTTGTATATTTGTTTTTGCTTTTAGTTTTTTCCGTAAGGATTTGTACTTATTAATGTAAAGGAGTTTTAAGTTAATGAAAAAAAAGTTTCTAATTTGCAGCCTTGTCTATTTACTTAGTTTTTTACTTGTTTTATTGTCCGAACATGTCATTGTTTAAAATGACTTAACAAATTAAGGGCTTATTCATACCGGGCGATCTAAGTATGTTCAACAAATAATGACTTTAACAACTAATGATTCATTAAGACTAGCGATTTATAATACATGCCTGGGGAATAATCGGTTTAATGGAGAATGACTTAATAAATAATGACTTATCAATTATGCTAGTTAAGTTAAATGGCAAAAATTGTGTACCTCAACTCGTGGATCCAGCAGATTAGGCCGAGTTGTTTAAATTACCCTTGGTGAACTGTCCCATTAGACGGAGAAAGGTGAGCCACTTAAGTTTCTGGCAAACTGTCCTATTGGACAAAGAAAACTTAAGCCGCTTACGACTTTGGCAAACTATCCCATTGGATAGAGAAAGTTGGACTGCTTAAACTTATGGCGAACTACCCATTGTATGGAGAAACGTTGGGCCGCTTATGCCTCTGGCGAACTGTCTCATTGAACGAAGAAAACTTGGACCACTTAGACCTTTGGCGAGCTGCCCCATAAAAGGCCCAAAGATTAAAAAAATAGTAGGCCCCAATTAAAAAAAAAAAGCCCATAATTTCTTAAAATATCAAGAAATTGAATCAAACTAATTTTTTACCTATCTAGTTCAGTGGTTGTTATTCGGTTTAATCTGATTTTTTGAATACTTGATTTTTAATGCAATCTGCACCGGACCACAGGTCGATTCCCCATTGAATCAGTCGTTCCAACCGGTTTGGTCCGATTTTCAAAACTATTTTAAGTAGTAATTCTAATTGATTCTATTCAAAAGTATTATATTTTTTTAATTATAATTTTTCACTAGTGATTTATATATTAGAATTCCTGACAACCAAGGATTAAGCATGATTACAATTTCAAAAATGTCTTTTTCAATTTCAAAATTGAAAATTTCAATTATAACCAAAATTAAATCACTTTTTGATAGGTTTTAAAATAGTTTTAGAATTATTCCAATTTTAAATCATAATTAGATAAGTTATTTCAAGTTTTTAAATTTTACTTTTAAGATTTATAGCTTGAATAGTCATAATAATAACAAGTATTACAATTGAAGAACACCAAGCCAATTTAATAAAAAATCTTAAAATTTATTTTAAAAAATTATAATTAAAAAAATAATATGCAAGCTTCTTTAAAAATATATTTTCCGCGAATTCAACTTGAATTGTCGATTTTAAACTAGAACCATCCATTTTGGTTTTAAAAAATGAAAAATCAAAACCGAACTTTTAAATACACGGTTTCAATTACAATTTGAAATCAAGAACCATTGACCATAATTTAGTGCCGATTTTAACCTTTTAATTTTAATTCAATTCCAATTTAAAACCAAATCATCATAATGAGCATTTACACATGTTAGCAAAATCAATAAAACTCTAAAAATTATTAAAAAAAATTAATAATGAAAGAAGGAACAGAAATAGAATCTCAGGCTTGAAACATTCCTAGTTGTAGCTTGCCAGAATTAACCATCCAAATACTCAAAACAAAAGCTAAATCTCAATTAGTTGTCCAACCTTTAACCTGATCGCTGAGTTCAAAATCTATAATACACAAAAGGGACGGTGATAACAATGGTTAGACACTGTTAATAACGAATAATTAAATTACTAATGATGCTTGTTTATGGACAAATCATAAATCTGGTTAAAAGTTAACAAAATTTGTCTTTGTTGAGAAATTGCATCAAATGACCAAAAAGTTCAATTTTAACTAAAGAAAATAATTAAAAAACAATTTTTAATATTTTTAACTAATAAGATTTGTTATTTAGAAATATTAATTTTTTTAAAAAAAGTTTGGAAATGGTTAGAACATTTCAACAAATTTAATGGATGCTAGAATTTACGGGTAATATTTTCTTTTATCATTTGATTCGAGATATAAATTAATTTACCGATAGTTTGGCTAAGGGAGGTGTAGATGTAACAATGCTCTTTATTGCTTGAATTTGATTTTTACTGTTGAAGCTGAATGTTTCCTTTTTCAATTGTTTTTGTTTTATTTTTTTATCTTGAGAAAAAGACATCAAGCATATGCATAGTTTACTCAATTTTTTCATTTAATATTTTCAAGATAGGATAGGTGTATTGAGAATGCTTGATCACTCAGGTTTAGATGCTTAGCTATATTAAGTTTTTTTCTAATTTAATAATAAAAGAAAATTTGCTGATAAAAAAAGGTTTTTTAGATGTTTTGTTCTAGTTTTTATTAATTAAAAATGTTATTTTATATCTGGTAAAGATTGATCTTTTTGATCATTTGGTGCAAGTTTAACGTGATAATTGTAAAAAAAAATTGAACATTATTCCATTAAAAATTATTATTGTCTGACCAAATTGAATTAAGTTTATAATTAAATATTTGAAATAAAACAACCTCTTAATGATAATACTTAACACATAGCATAAATTGTAATAAAAGAAAATTTTAATATAATCTAGTTTTTGTATGATTATAAAATTTACAAGAGATGTTTTGGTCTTCTTTATGTATTTAATAATCCTGTTTACATATTTTTAGCAAACAATTATAATCATAATTTTTTTTTGCTAATGTAACTAAACATCGGGGACATTTTAACATGTTTGTCAAAAAAATTAGACTGGTTTCGTAATTAAATTAAATTCAGAAATTAAATAATAATTTATCCCAAAAGATGATCAATACTATTTGAAGTTATAAAATTGAAACAACACAGAAGAATGTATTGAATTAAAACTCTATTAGATTTTAAAAGATTTTAGAATTTCGATAGTATTTAATTTAGATTTTTTTTATGTCTATTAAAATTTTGTGGTATTGAATCAAGACTTTTATAAAATTCATAAAAATCTATGATATTTAATTATAATTTTTTAAAAGTCAATATAAATTTGATAGTATTCAAAAAATTATTAATTTAAAATTTTTTTATAAAATTATTAATTTTATTGAATTTTAAAATGTTGGATATGAATAAAGAGTAGTTTACAAAATCTATTTTTTAACCCAAAAATTTTAAAAATGTTTTAAAATCTAACGGTCTTAATCCAATAGAATGAAAATAGAACAAATATTCTTGAATTTTAAACGTATCCATTTTTAACCATTTAAATACTTTTTAAAAAAGTACAAGTATTCAAATTCATTTGAATTTTATTACCCGTATTTCTCCAAAATACTTTTTAAACGGATAGAATGTTCTTAAATCTTAGATAAGGCGAGGGTACCTACTACCGAACTTATTTAATATAAGGTTAGTGGGTATTTAAATATCTATGCACGTATTCTATTTATAGTAATTTCATTATTCATGTCCATTTTAAATTTTTTTATAACTATTTGTATGCTCTAAAATGGATCGAAATAGAGAGGACACCCTAAAATGTTTGTATTACTTCCATTAGTTTCGAATTAATTTATGTGCTGAAAATTTGATATTTTGACAAAAATTAAAATTAATGGCCCTGTAAATTTTCAGAATTAATTTGATTATTTTTTTTCTATTTTTATACATTAATTTCAATTAAATAATGATTCAATCAAATAAAAAAAATTTGAAAAAGCTTTGAAATAGTTAGAGAATTGAAGAATATAATCTGACATTGGTTGCTAATTTTTGATTTTAAATATAAATATATATATAAACTTGCGACTTTGCGAGAAGGTCGTCATTTAGTAAAGGGACGAGAAATTTGTGGTCTTTTAATCATATCGTGATTGTTTTGGAAGCACAAGATGACCGCCGATGACGCTAGTTATTGTTGGCCTTTTATTGTCAGTACAAATAAAGTTTTAACGAAGAAAAAAAAAGATTTTGGAGAAAATAGTACATTTTTTTATTTTTTATTGTTTTTTAATTGTTCGGCTTTAAAATTTTTAATTTATTTAATTAAATTTTAAAATTAATTTTAATTAGATATATAAAAATTATCATAATTTTATCCAAGTCAATTAAAATCTATATAAAATCTCACAACTCACGTAAAATTCTATGTAGGATTACAATAGAATACGAGAAAATCATAGAGAAATCCTTTTTCAAGTTTATCACACTCGGAGGATTCTTTTAAAATCTTAAATAATCTTAATCCAAAGTATCCATCTAACAGTAGCTAACCAATCCATTTTGATTGTTTGACAAATAAAAGAATATGGAAAGAAAAGGATATGGAAAAGAAAGGAAAAGAAGGGCTCCGTGACGCATTTTCCGTCTGAACTCGCGGCGTCTCTGTGATTCAAGCGGTACAGTTGGTGAAAAACCGTTGACTAACCTAACCCATCACCATCATTTGAAGCACCGCAACCAAAATTTTCATCTCTCAATTCACATTCTTCTTCTTCTTCTGTAAATTTTTTTCTTCTGATTGAGCCTACAGAAAAGCTGCGTTGTTTCTTAATCGATGGAGAGGAAGCATGAACCTGCTCCTCCATCAACCGAGATCCAAATCGGGGTCAATTCAAGGAGAGGAAACAGCAACGTGATACATCCAGTAGAAGTAGATACACCTCGAGTACTATCGTCTCCAAGTCCAGTTATATACACTGAAGTTAAGCATTTTAAGAAATGGGTTCCTTGGATAATACCTACTTTTGTAATTGCCAATATCGCTATGTTCATTATTACTATGTATGTTAATGATTGTCCCAAAAATTCTGTCTCTTGTATTGCTCGTTTTCTGGGTAGGCTCTCCTTTCAGCCCTTCAAGGAGAACCCGCTCCTTGGCCCTTCTTCGACCACGTGAGTTTTTTTTTTTAAAATATTATTGTTTTGTAGTTTAAATTGTTAAATAACGGTTGTTCATTGGGTTAGATTGCAGAAAATGGGGGCCTTAGATGTGAAAAAGGTGGTTGATGAGCACCAGGGATGGCGCCTCGTCACTTGCAATTGGTTACATGGAGGGGTTTTTCATTTGCTGGCAAACATGTTGTCTCTCTTAGTTATTGGCGTTCGGCTTGAGCAAGAATTTGGATTTGGTATGTATTTCAAGCAAGTTTTGCTGCCTTCAGATTCATGCATAATTTAGATCCATCACCTGGTAAACTCTATCATGATAATCTTGTAAATATTAAAGCAAGCAGCCTATTGTTAATCAGCTAAAAAATTCATTGCAAGTGGGAAAATTTAGATGTTTATTTTGATTTTTTTTTTATTGCAAGTTCCAGAATACGACCTTCGCGAAAAAAAATAATGATTATTATTAGTTAACTTATATGCGTTGTCAGAAACGTAAGAAGATAAAGCAGCACACAACTTATATATTCAGAGGAATTAACCGGAAAATAGATTGACAACTTAATGGAAATGGGAATAATGGGACTTGTATTGATGATATCTGATTGAAGTATTCTTTACAATATCAACAATGGAACTCAAAAAGAGTAAAATGAGATCTGAATAAAGCAAGGAGAAGAAAGAAATAAAGTAAATGGCTTTGACAGCCCCCATGCTATGCCTGTTGCAGACCCCTGCTGCACAAAACCAAGATTCTCAAAGATGCCTCCTCATTCCCTTTGCTCCCATACGTGTAGACTCTTTTGTAACTAAGATTCATTAGTGTCACTTCTCCTGGTCCGCACTGCTCACCTTGATCTTAGCCTTGTTTCTTTTGGTGTATAGCTTGAAGGGCCTTGGGCCTGGATTATCTCTAACAATATGAAAGAACAGAACATGAACAATTCGAAGATAATGAAAGGGAATAAGCTGCTAAGGAGTCTTCTGAAGTGAGGTTGAGTTTTAAATGGTATGGGGTGTGAATGAGTCAAGCTACCTGGACTAGACTCACAAGATACTTAAATAATTGAGTTGAGCTAATTGATACTCAAATACCAAGCTCAGTGTTGAGTTCTAGTGTTATCATACTCAATTTGATATGCTCGCAATGCTGAATGAGTATTTAATAATTTAGATAATTTTAAATATACTTTATGTTAAGTAGTTGATTAATAACTTATGGTGTTTACCTTTTTACTCTAATGCGAATGCCCATTCAAGCTCAAACTGAAGTTTACTCAAGTTAGTTTTGAGCTTTAATTTGATATTAATTAGAAACTCAACATCAATTTTTAATGATAACTGTGTCAAGTCAATTTGAGCTTGAAAATCTCAAATGACATTTTTAGTTGAGTTTCATTTATGAAAAATAAAACCTCAATTAAGTTCAAATAGTGCATTGTATTAACTTGAGTCAAATACATCCTCACTGAGTAGAAATGTAAATGTGGAGTTTAAGCATGACAAAGGAACAAAGAAATTTAATCTTCATGCAGATTTAGCATATCTTTTGATTTGCTGTCTTCTGAATATCGAGAGCATGTTGCTATTTAGAACTTCAATATTTTATGTCTTCATTCAATGTTAGTTTATGTTTTGTGTGTCTAAGTCCTCAATTATTTGGAGCTATAGGTTATCACCAAATTATCATTTGCATTGGTTTTGCATTATCACTACTAACCTTCTAGGTTATATATTATGGTTTATAATGTTGCCACATGTTATTTCCTTTTCATTTTGGCCCTTCTTGATTTTTCCATTTTAGTTGTCTTCCTATATGTCTGTATCGTATAATGGTAATTTTTTCCCTCCTTTTTATTTTTCTGGTTAAGAGATTTTAGTTCTATTTTGGGGCTGCTTGTTCCACTTGGTTTTCTTTTGAATCTTTTACTTTCTTTCTTGGTGCTCATCACAAAAACGGCGAATCTGTTGACCCATAACCAGAAGCTGTAGGTCTGCTATGTGGCCTGAGATACCTTTCAAGCTACTCTATGTAGGAACTCTGTCAGTGTATCACCATGTTTATTCTAAATTTCAATCCCTACAGAGTTAGACAAAAGAAAAGCATGCTTATGATAAATTTTGAAACAGTTTTAGATTACTTAGTTTTGCTGCATTCTTGTTTGATGCTTCACAGTTAAAATTGGATTGCTATATGTCATTTCTGGATTTGGTGGGAGTTTGTTGTCAGCCCTTTTCATCCAATTAAATATATCTGTCGGTGCTTCTGGTGCCCTTTTTGGGCTGCTTGGGGGCATGCTATCAGAACTCATCACTAATTGGTCAATATATTCTAGTAAGGTGCGTTCTATAATACTTCTGACCTTTTTTTAACAAAAAATAATAGTCGTTTACTGGAGACTTACACGATCTCAATTACCAATTCCATGTGCAAGTTCAGGTGGCAGCTTTCACTACACTCCTGGTCATTATTGTGATTAATTTAGCAGTGGGGATTCTACCACATGTTGACAACTTTGCCCATATTGGAGGATTTCTTTCAGGTTTCTTTCTTGGGTTTGTATTTCTGATCCGACCACAGTTTGGATGGGTTAGCCAAAGATACGTTCCCCATGGATATATTCCAGCATCAGCTAAATCTAAATTCAAGACATATCAGTGCACATTGTGGATAATTTCGCTTGTCATCATCATTGTTGGGTAAGCATCTTAGGTTCATCTTTTATGTTCAGAGAATTGTTCCCTTTTTAGGTAAGTCCTAGATCAATTTTTTTAACGAATGGAAAAGAAAAGGACATGTTAATGATTGAATATTTGATGAAATTAATAAAATTCCCTTATACAGAAAAATTGCTATTTCACGGTTCATTTGATAATTCTTCCCATATCTTTTGTCCATCTCGTTTTCACTAGTTCTACTTTTCAGTCTTGGCATGCATATGGGGGCATCTGAATTCTTTTTCAGACCTTAGAAACTGAACTAACTTTGACAGGTTTACTATTGGACTGATAATGCTTCTCCGGGGAGTTGATGCGAATGACCATTGTTCATGGTGTCATTATTTGTCTTGTATACCTACTGCAAGGTGGAGCTGCAACACCAAGCCTGCTTCGTGCTTGGTAAGTTCTGTTAGAGTGTAAATGCCCTTTGCCTTTCCCCACCCCACACCATGTGCATGCATGTCAGTGAGTTTAGTCCTGCCATTTCCTTCTTCATAACTGTACCAGTTGCTCGTTGGATTAATGAGGCTGGTTTAATTACCAAGTGCCTGAATGATACAACCATTTGCACGTTACAATTCAAAGTGGATTAGATTTTTATGGTATTCTTTAGCCAATGCGTCCTTATGGGGGCAATACTGGTGAACCCAAAAAGACACTCATTCTAATTTATCTGGAAAGAAGCAACTGTCTCAAGTTTTTTAGTAGTCTTACATTGTGTACAAAATTGGCTAGGTCGAACATATTACTCGAGGGTCATTATTTGTTTAGTTGTTCAATTCATCTTTGTCATAAGTAAACCATTTCTGATGCCCAGGCTGAGATGGTGACTGACCAAGTCAATACCATGTTTCATTTATTAATGGAGGAATAAGATCTTCCATCTAAAAGATAAACAAAGTATCAAAAGTATTCATTCCAGAGGATGCTGAGAGTTTGCTAGGCTATATATAAATATGGTATGAGGCTGCTAACTTCTTTTCAGAGAAGCAACTGCACAATGTGCTAGTAAACTTACGCTTGCTTTTTTAGAACTAGACTTATTATTATGAAATTCCAAAGTTTATTTAAAAATGAATTTGGATAAGACCTTAATCCTGAGAAATTACACCCCACATCCTTCTCTTCACAAAGGGGATTTCTTTTTTCGTTGGGTCAAACCCTTAAGTGATGATGACAGCTGGTTAGTTACCACTGCTATCAAAGATGGTTAGTTCTGGTGGTGGTGTCTTGCTGAAGGCTAATTTGATGCACATTTCTATCTTCTTCTGACAAGAAATGATTGACTTCAGTCTAGTAAGTTAATAATCGAAGAAGAAAAACAATAAGGGTTTGATGTGTCCGATCATGGATATTTTTGAACATATTGGTAAATTCTTATTTTGTGAAACTCATAATTTATATTCTTTTGTTTATCGCGAATGGTTCACTAGCTGATTACTGTTAGTTCATCAGTAACTTAACAAGAGGAACAAACATGAACAAGTAACTTGCCTGAACTCAACCAATGAGCTTTGGCTCAACGGCTTTGGAGGCATCATTTTTAGAACTGTGAGGTTGCGAGTTTGAATCCCATAAACTTGTTGTACATTATCTCAATGAATGGAAGCACAAATTGGCTATTTGCTTGTTCATTCTGATTGGAAGCAGTTCTTGACACTGTAATATGGGTTTAATGCGGTGAATTTGATGTTTCAAATGTGTTGTTATTGCAGTCTTCTCAAATGGGCAATCAGCTAAATTTGACATGCACAGCGAATGGAAAATCCAGCTTCTACATATTGTCAGGTGCAACGAATTCCCAGATCCAGGGACTATGTACTCGGCTGTGCAGTTGATTTTTGTAAATAATGACGTGGATGGACTCGCTATTCCCTTGATTTGTTGTGTAATTATTACGTCATCATTATTATTTTGGAGTATCAGATCTTTTTCTACATGCATGGCTGACTTCAGGATGCCATCCAGGTCCACCAGTTCCTGCTCTTGATCTCAACTGATTCTGATAATTCTTTTTCTTTTTTTTTTAGAGTGAAATTATTGAAATTAATTCAATTGAGTTTTTTTTTTCTTTCAACTATCAATTTTCATCTTTTCTAAGTGCTGATTGCGGGCTTGACAAACATTTAGTGGTAATTGACAATGGATTCGTTCTGAATCTCCTTTTTCCCAATATTAAAAAAAAGAAAAAGAAAAATTTAATAGGAAAGAAAGTAAATAAAAGAAAAAAGAAAGAAAATGATGGGTATTTTATTTTCTAAAAAATTTGTATTCAAATTATAAGAAAAAAAGTTAACTAATAAATTATAATGATGTAAGGTTAGTAATAAAAAAGAAGAAGCACATGGTTCTGGTTACTTTTCATTTGTCCTTCCAAGTTAACAAGAAGCAGTTTATTATCCTTAAACATTTGATCACTGCACTTTTTTTGACAAATAATTCGAGTGTTTAAAGAAATTACAAATTTAAAGATTAAAATTGATTTTCATACAACTATCTCACTTCATGAAGCTATGACAGTGTTTATTGAGGTCGCTGATGTTGAGATTAGGTTTCTCTTATTCTTGGGTTGATATGATAATGCTATGTGTCACTTCAACTGTGAATACAGTACATGTTAATGGTGCAAAAACATTGTAGAGACCTATCAATTTTATTTAAAAATGCAGAAGAGAAATGGTATTTGAACAGTTATAAAGTGAGTCATAGGTGTTGGAGTGTTTCTCATATGTTATCTGCAGATGATAATTTTTTTTTAATTTTTTATTCCAGGTAAATTGGTTCAGGATCATAGGATACTTTTCTATCATATAAGAAGGATTGTTGACAAAATGCATTTCTAAGCATTGGAGCAAAATAAAGTATTTTAGGATAACAATGGAATAAAAAAAAATAGACTTTGATAAATTATTAAAAATATGGTATTTGTTTCAACTCTAATGTAGAGTTTGATATAAGTAATGTTTGTTCTAATATTTTTCATGTTCATTATTAAATAATAATACATATTTGACCTTGCTTTTTTTTATTAATACAAATTTTTAGTTTTTTTTTTTTGGAAGAGAGACTCCTATTATTTGGAGCTGGTTTTCTTTACGATAGTAGCTCAAGCAATTTCTATTTATTGTATGAGCATGACAAGTTCATTGGTGTATGCCAAGTTTCTATTGATGGTCGTTGATAATAAAGAATTTATTCAGAGTCTAATTGGTATTTTTAAATAACATTTAGATCAAGTCAAGAGACTGAAAAATGAGAAATATATCGAAACTCGAATAACATTATGCCCGAACAAACGTTTTAAATTTTGTAACGCTTAATAAATATTTAGTCAAAATGAATCGTTAAAAGTCAAAAATATTATTTGGCGTTTAAAATTAGATTATAGTTCTAACAGTTACAATCGAAATTGTACTATAGAAAATGTAATAAGAAATATATATATAAAAAAAGTATACTCATTTCGCTTAAAGTATTATCTAAAATTGCACTCATCGGTTCTAAAATAGGGGATTATATAATTCATTAGTTCTCTTGGAGGCGTTTGTGAGCTAGTAAAAGGGATTTTCGCCTTTTGCAGGGTTTTAATTTATAATTGGGAAGCAGAGATGGAAACTGATATCTGACCCAGTACTCTTTTAGCTCAGTATTTACAAAGCTAATATTATTCAAGAGGAGTATTTTTAGATGCTCAAGAAGAAAAATCAAAGTTTTATGTGGACAGTCTTTTGCATTATGAGGATGTATTAAAGAGGAGCATTTTGATGATGAGTGGGTAATGGTTATTCCATTGATGTTTTAGCAGTGATGCTTGGCTTATAGAGATTCTAATTTTTATTTAGTATCACCTTTGACCAAATGAGGGTACTGATTTGAAAGTATATGAGCTTAGCTTATCATTGATGATAAGAGATGAGTTATGAATGAGGTTCAACTTCCTTTTACAGCTTCTGATGTCAGCAGATCGATCATGTCCATTTCAATGAGTAGAGTGAATATGATCGGGCTTAATTGGATTTGTTTATACGAAATTTTTGGGGATTCAAATAATACGAAGATAAAATTTATAAAAAAAAAAAAATCTAATATTACTTTTTTCCCGAATATAAAAATGAAATTATTACCTTATCTTATCTTTCTCGAAAGATAAAAATAAATGATTATTTCAGCTTATTTTACCTTACCTTGTCAAACCTTTTCTTTCACCCTCTCCGGTGTGTTTCATTTTTATTTTTGCTGGCACAATCATTTCCACATTTTATTTACAACAGCCAGTTAGGCCGGTGATGGGATTTTCTTCACCGTTAATTTTTTTTTTGTCTCATACTTTCAGCTCTTAAGACACCAAAATCGTCTCTCTATTTCTTCTCTATCTCCGTCTCTCTTGCCACATGAATTCAAGCCCTATCTCTTCCTTTCACTAGAAGATGATGGCAGTTCGAGTTGTTAACACTTGTTCTATCTTTCGTTCTGCTTCCTCGCCTCCTCTCTTTTTGCTTAGATGCCACCTTAGCCATTTCAAGACCTTAAAGTTTGCCCGACACTCCAATTTTGGATTTCCGCCGCAGGTACTTCGGTGTGACTTGCCGTTTTGCAGTCATGGCATTCTCAGAAGCTGTTCGGTTCACAGTCTCGTCGATAGTGTCATGGAAGAGCTCGAAGCTCTTCGCAGACGCAAGAGAATTCGCTCTGCTATTAAGTACGTTTCAGTTTCATGCTTTTCCATCTTTCATTATTTTGTATCTTGTTATTATTGTTAATTTCATTACTGTAGAGAAAAAATAAATTTATTCTTATTAGTTATTAGTGAGGGATGAAGTGACGTTAAGGCCTAAGATTGTGTGTTATGGTTTCCTCAGGCTGATTACATACTAGGTTTAGGAAAATGAAACCGCTTTAATTAACAGCTTTTCATTGTTTGGGAGATGGTAGACTGCAATTAGAGTAGGTTTGCTAGATTGCATATAGGTTGTCATGGGATGTTGGATGATGAACTCTTTATTCCTTAAACCACAGTAATGTTCCTTACTGCTCAAATCCGAATTGGTATTAGTTAAGCAGGAAATAACGAGTTTAGCGATGTTTTACTTCTTTACTGCAAAGCATCTTCGATGGAAGAAAATGATTTCTTATTGTTCTTAGGAAAAATCTCATTTCTGCAGCTCAATATAGTTGAAGTTTATCTATGTTCCACACTGTTGTTCTAGTCTGAAGACAATGCTGAAGCATAATATTGAAACTCTGTGGACCCACTCTATCCACACTGAGGTGGATGATGGGTTATATACATATATATATATATATATATATATATATCTTGCAATTGAATTTTTGCTGTGGGATAGATTTATAGTGAAGTGAATATGCAGATTAACTAGCAGTGGAGAGCTTCTGGATGATAAGCTGGTAAACCGGCCACTTGAGAAAGGATTGTTGCTGGAGTTCAAGAAGGATTCTGATAGGGTATTGCTGGCAGTAGCTCAGAGACCTGATGGAAAGAAGAACTGGATGGTGTATGATCAGGTTCTAGTAGAAACAACTAATGCGGCATGTTGAATAGGTTGCTAGGTGTTGGAACTTGTTGTTTCTTTTTCTTATCTGCTTAAAAAACAATCAGGTTTTATTTGGTCTAAGTGTTTTTTTCTTTAATTTTTTATGGCAGAATGGGGGGATGTCCTCTATTAAACCGCAACAAGTTACATATATTGTTCCAGGTGTTGAAAACTTTGACCACACAGAGATCTCAAGCTTTATCCAAAAAGCACAAGATAACTTGGTTGGTTCTTCTTGCATAATGAGGGTTGTATCAAGCCATATTGAGCTTTTTTTTTTTTTTTTCCTTCGATAAATTCATTGTCTATAAAAATGGTGCAGGACCCGTCACTACTAGAGTTTGCTTGGGTTGAGCTTCTTGAGAAGAATAAGTCAGTGACCCCTGAGGAATTAGCAGAGGTACCTGATTAAGACTTTTTGAGTTGTTTGTCTATTTGCTTCTTTAATGATTCTAACTTACTCTGCAGATGATCTTTGGTATTGCGGAGCCTCTTGAGAGTTATTGTGCACATCTTTTGCTCTCAAAAGATGAAATATATTTCACAGTTCTTGAAACAAAAGGCTCTCGTTCTCTTTATGGACCTCGACCTACTACACAGGTAAATGTTTCGCATCTTTTTGCTATATATATATATCTTTATATATTGATTTTTTAGAGACATAAGACAATAAAAAGTTAATGATTGAATGAATGTTTATTTTGATATTTATTGAGTAAAATTGTTTACTTCAATTTTGAGGCAATAATCCGGCCAAATGCACTTCTTTGTGTGTGTGTGTGTGTGTGTGTGTGTATATTTATATATATTTAGTTGATGAAAAATAAATTTTCGACACCAAAGAGAAAAATTGACAAAGTTCAGACAAAAATTATATAATTATCACATTTTTCTTTCACTTTGTTCAGTGATAATGTGAATTTGAAAAACTAGGTAGAAGAACTTATGCGCAGGAAGCTCGCAAAGGAGTCTTCTGAGAAAGATCTTCAGGAGTTTGTCAAACTACTAACATCTGCTAGGACAATGCCTTCAAATGCTAAACCTTCCAAATCTTCGTGGATGGTTGAAGAGAAAATCCAGCACAAAATTGAGTCTCTTGAATCATATGCTATTGATGCATGCAAAAATGATGATCAAAGGAAAACTGCAGGAATGGTAACTTGTTTAACTTGATTTATTTTGAATCTTGTTGTAGGACTTGTGCTTCAGCTTTGCTAAATAAACAATGCTGATTGAGGTGAAATCTCCTCCAAGTTTTCCAGAAGATTTTAGTCCAAGAAGGGACTGAAAATATGATAATAATTCTTGAATGCATTTAGCATTTTTGTGATTCATCCAATATATGTCACACAACAACTGGATTTGCTGCTCTTTTCTGTACTCTGTATGATATGCTAGTTCTTTTTTCAGATCCTGAAGGCAATGGGAATGGCAAAAACAGCATCCTCTGCTGTACGGCTCCTCATAGATATTGGATATTTTCCCTTCCATGTTAATCTTGATATGTTGAAGTTAAACATTCGTACTGATCATTCAGATGAGATTATAAAAGCTGCTGAAAATCTTCTGTCAGCATTAGATGACCTGGACGAGGTATGCTTCTTGTTGGAAGGCATGTTTGAGATATTATATGTGTCAATTTTGAAGCAAAGAATGTAAAATTTGTCTGGACTAAGTTTAAGAAAACAACACAGTGATTTTATTTTATGAATACTTTTACTATTTGTCTGAGACTCTTGTTGCTACTTGCTTATTTTTTATTTGTGGTATTCAGATCAACAGACAAGATCTCACTCACTTGAAGGTCTATGCTATTGATGTTGAGGAGGCTGATGAGGTAAATGCGATTGAGTTTTATTTGATTTCAATGCTATTTATTGGATTATGTTGTCTGTTGGCCTGTTAATGTTATTGCTCTTGATTTAATGTAGCTTGATGACGCCCTGAGTGCAACAAGGTTACAGGATGGCCGGATCAAAATTTGGATACATGTTGCAGATCCAGCTCGATATGTGCTACCTGGAAGCCCAATAGACAGGTTTTACCGAGGATTTCGTCGCACAGATATAATACTTCGTTCTATCTCAGTTTTAAAATGATTTCAGCTATATTCTGTAATATGCAGGGAGGCACTGAAAAGAGGAACTTCTGTTTTCTTGCCTACAGCTACTTATCCAATGTTTCCAGAGAAACTTGCTATGGAGGGAATGAGTTTGAGACAAGGAGAATTCTGCAAGGCTGTTTCAATATCTGTTGTTCTACATTCTGATGGATGGTAAACACTATTTCCTGGATGTGTTATTTATTAAGGATGTTCATTGCATGCATTTTAGTTTGTAACTATTTCTGTAGAACTTGAGGAATGTGGGCAGCATATTGGCATTCAGTATCCCACATTGACATAATATGGGTATTTTCCATGTCTCATAAGTTGGATATGTCCTTGCAAGTGGATTGTCAAAAAACTTATGATTTTGTTTAGAGTAAATTACTAAAGAAAAAATTCATGAGATTTGCCATAACATGCACTTCGCCCTGGTTTCAAAATTAGCAATTTTACTCTGTAGTATTCATTAGAAGTGTGACACATCACTTAAGTCATTATGTTATTTAGTTACTGGGTTGTCATTAGTTCAGAGGGTTTAATACTTCAATGTTAGTTAAATGTTGAAGTATTCTAAATGCTTGAGTTGCATTAACAAAATTGCTCTCAAATAATCCTATCTTTCCCATATTTCTAGTTACTTGTTTTTCTGAACATGTGTTTTGCGTTATTTGTACTTGTTGATATTTACTTATTGTATGTACTGGTAAGAGAATTTTTTATGTTAATTTTCTATTTATTTATTATGTGTAAGATATAACATTATAGACTGTTTACCTTACTAAAATCCAAGGACATAAAGAGATATTGAGAGTATACAATGGCTAATTGAGCATCATCAATTTTAATTGGGTTAAGAATAAATACACAAAGTTATGATTTGGCTACCTTGTAAGGATCCGTAATCTGATTTTTGAGGAAAAGAGATGGAGAGAGGAGAGGTAGACGTATAAGAAAAAAACGATAATCTTCAATTTCAAGATTTTTTTAAATTCCTATCTTCATTAGGGTTTAATACCTCATTGACTTTATCATTAGGTCACCAACTTTATTGACTTTTCGCCATTCAGCAGGTGTTTGCCCCATACATGGTCTTATGGCTTTGTATAGATCTGTGCTTTTAGTAAGTTGCTTGGGCCTGGTCACTGCAACCCTTTTGGTGAGGAGGCACCCCCTCTCACAAAGTTATGGCAGTATTTTGTTGGATTGTCATGATTAATGTCTACTGTTATAGACCGAGACGCTTCCATATCAATAGAATAATAAATTCTTTCATGATAGGATGGATTAGATTTTTTTATTATTTATTTTAATATTGAATTTTATTGTCATAATAATTACATATTAACTCATAATGGATTCATACATGTTATTTTAATTATCTAAACTACAATAATATCCCTAAATATAGGAATGTTGTTGAATAAACTTTTTGCATAAAGTTAAAATAGAATGATATATATTTTTTTAAGCATAATATATACTACATCAATAATATTTATTTTAATAGAAAATTAAACTCAACATTTGATGAATGGGTTCTTTAACCTATTTGCTTGATGAAAGTAATTTTTATGGTTAAAGTATATAAATAATTGAGTCTCCGTTTTTTAGTTAATTATGATGCAAAACCTACTTCTTGATCATTTAATTTCATAAAAATTAAATGATCCTAATATTTTAAAACCCTATGCTTTCCACTGATAAGATTTCTAGTTTATTACTAATTTTTAAAATTATAAACATATATATTAGGAATTCTGACTGTGTTAAAATAAATATTGGTCCTTTGTTGCCATAATAAAGATTAATAAGGGGCGTTTTGTGCATCTAAATGTTCCACCTCTCCGTTACCACCTTTATGTATGTATTTTAGATTATAGATATATTTTCCTTGTTGTAACAAAGTATTCACACTCATTTTATTACCGATGCCTGAATTTTGTTCTTCAGAAGGAGAAGCTTGCACGGCAGTTGTTAAAATTGTCAGAAGTTTCCTTTCTGAATTGATGTTGGGGGTTTGGAGAGCTTTTAGATTTCTTTTGTCTCAGATTAGGAAGTTTCTTGGTTGCCATTTTAGGAATGAAAGTAAAATTTCAGAATAATATGTTTGTTTTCTTGTTCAGTGAAGATTGTTTCTTGAACAGGTTTTTTTTTTTTTGTGTTACACCTTTTTTTTTTTCTCTTTGTTACTTTTATCGTGATTAGAAACTTCTTGGAATCCTGTTGATTTTCCATAAGAATTATGTGGTTTTGCCATTTTTACACTCGGATATTTGAATCTTCGCCAGGCTTTTCATTTTCATCTTTTAAAACCATGTAAAAATGTTTTAGGAGCTCTCTAGATTTATAGATATGTCAGGGGTCCAAAACAATTGGCGATAATTGTATGCTATTATCATTCAGCCATTAGAACTTTGGTGAAGAGGATTTCTTATAGTTATCAGTTACTGTAGTTTGTCACAGCACTAATCATCATCATTTACCCTTACCATGCACATGAAACGAAATTTAAAAGCCTGTAAAATATGGGGTTTTATTATTACTTGAGACTATTTCATAATTTATGGGTGCAATAGCATTGCAGAATACTCTGTGGATAACTCTATTATTAAGCCAACCTATATGCTGACATACGAGAGTGCCTCTGAGTTGCTTCATTTAAACCTTGAAGAGGAGGCTGAATTAAGAATTCTTTCTGAGGCTGCTGCTCTTCGGTTACAATGGCGTTGCCAACAGGTTGGTCTTGATTGCCTTCATACATAAATCTAATTAAGTGGAGGACAATATTGTGTGGCTTAGAGTACAATTAAATTGTCTATTAGTTTTCTTCTATTATACTAGACTGCCTTCATGAATGAATTGCATTTTTTATAGATTCTTGTTTTTGTGGTTTTGTTAGCATGACTGGCAATTTGTGATATGGTTTCACTACTGCGGTTTCCTTGCAAAATATGTCTTTAAATATTGATAATTTCACTTTATCTGCAGATATAGATTAGGGAAATAACAGTTGTAAAAAGTACAATCATAAAACAAATACATATATACATGTACGTGCTACTAATACTACTGGCTTTATGTGAAAAATTTCCCTGTTTATGAAGAAATTATTCACAAAATTTATGCATGGGTCCCATGTGAATTTGAGTATTTGATACATTAATGTGAGTTAATAATTTCTCGTTTCCTTTGTTTCTGCATTGTGGTTTGCATTAGCTCAACAAACTTGCAAAATGTCTTGTAAGAATTATAACCTATCCACATTTGACATCTCATAAATCAACTCCATGTAACTAGACAGTTTTTGTACTTGATTTTGTTTTATTGCTTCTGAAATGCAATGAGAAGTTCATTAAAATCAATTATTATCATTTTCACATTTCATTTCATTGGAACACTCTGATTAAGCATATTTCAGGCAAAAATTTTTATTGCACATGTCCTAAATTTTTTATTGAGATAGGAAGTGTATGATTTTGGATCCACAAAAGTTCTATGATGGCTTGAATTTATTGATTAGTGGACACGCTCATGGCTTGTGATTTCATCTTTCTCTTATGAAACTCATTTAGCACCCACCCCAAACACCAAATAAAGAAAGAAAAACCAAGACCTTTTCATTTTTCAGGGTGCAGTTGACACAGCCACATTGGAAACTCGCATCAAGGTTGCTAATCCAGAAGATCCAGAAGGATCAATTAACATATATGTTGAAAACCAAGCTGACCCTGCAATGCGACTTGTCTCTGAAATGATGATACTATGTGGGGAAGTTGTAGCCACATATGGCTGTTGCAACAACATTCCTTTACCATATAGAGGACAACCCCAATCAAATATTGATGTATCTGCATTTGCACACCTCCCTGAAGGACCTGTTAGAAGTGCTGCAATTGTTAAAATAATGCATGCTGCTGAATTTGATTTTCGGACACCTGTACGCCATGGGATTTTGGGACTTCCTGGTTATGTTCAGTTTACTTCTCCTATTCGTAGATATATGGATCTTCTTGCTCATTATCAGGTGTGTTTCTTCTGCTCATGTCAATGAACTGTCATGATATGTAAATCTTGAAGTAAATTATTGGCAGTTTTCTGTTTAACTTTTGCTTTACCACCATCTTCCTTATCCGCCCCATAAACCTATATGTATGAGCCTACACCTGACATTAAATCAATCTACTTTGAGGTTGTGCTATCTCTGCCAAGAAAGAAAACCAATTAATGAGTATTGCTTGCATATAGGTCAAGGCTGTGCTTAGAGGTGAATCTCCTCCTTTCTCAGCTGGCCAGCTGGAAGGGATAGCATCAATAGTTAACATGCAAATCAGACTAATAAGGAGGCTTTGCAGCAGCAGTCTTCGCTATTGGATAATAGAATTCTTGAGAAGGCAGCCAAAGGAGAGAAGATTTCGTGCACTTGTCCTTAAATTCATCAAAGATCGGTTTGCAGCCTTGCTGCTAGTTGAGGTAAGCTGCATGCATGAACTGCTAAGGGGAAAGTATAATGAAAAACACAATTATGCTGTCATCAACAATTTCTCCTTTTGTGCCCCTCCCCCTTCCTCCCTCTTATTTCAATTTGCTTTCATCTGTCCTTTTTTTGTGTTGCTATGCCTTTTCAGAACTTTCATGATTAGTTAATTGATCATATTTAGAAGGGTTTGAAAATTTGATTTGCAGTTCTCCATCCATTCCAAAAATATTAGAAATGCAATAATAATATGACAGTTTTCAGAAGTGGACTCATTTTCCCAAATGGATGCTCATTTCCAGCATGTTCATTAAAAATGCAATCTTGATATTTTATTTTAACTTTTAATCTTTGCAATTATAAGATTTTCTAAGTTTAGAATTAATAAATAGGATCTTTTTTTTTTTTCCACATAAACATACCTCTTACATTGTTAAATTTGATTGGTAATGAATCTAGAAAATAGTTTCTCCATAAATTTGTATTGCGTGTATATAAATTTGTACATTTGTGCTCAATGTGATTTCTTTTGCACTTTTTGTGTATATGATTTTAATTTTATTCATATCAAGTACGATCAAGATTAATTGGTTATAAAATTTCATCTTTGTAATATTTAGATCATAAATAAAATAAATATGACATACACAATGCACATGCATAATTAATTCTTTTACTTGACATATATACCATTTTTGTTCTAATGAATAACTGTAAAATATGACAAATTATACATGCAAACTTCTACGGCAACTTTGATGCCCAGTATATATTCAACTTAATGCAATGATTTTCTTTTTAAGGCATTATTTATATGCATGTGTGATCAATAAAATTTTATTGTTTGGTTTATATTATTTGTTGTTCACATGATAAGTTGGACAGGCCTTAATTATGCATCATACGATGTCTTGAATGCCATACATATTGTTTGTATAGCGCATAATTTGATTGAAGAGATCAATCACCTAATATTGCAGGTTGGGTTTCAAGCATCTGCATGGGTGTCTGTGGGAAGACATGTAGGAGATGAAATACAAGTTCAAGTAGAAGAAGCTCATCCACGCAATGATGTTCTTTCCCTCAAGGAGGTTATAACAAGTTAATTCTGGCGGAAGAGCTCACCTAAGAGAACAAATGCCAAACAACAGGAAATGGTAATCACTAGACTCTTTCTAGCTTGCTGCTTTCATTGTTGTGCAAGTTGGTTGGCATGAAAAGTTTTGGCATGCGACCTTCAAAGTCAGAGAGACTAAAAATTTTTGGAAAAATTCAGTTCTTTTACTCAAAAGGAGTGTTTATCTGCATTATAATTCCATCAACTTCCATATCTTAAAAGGTCTTGAATCCAACTGCAAAATTGCTTCTAGGGCTTGATACTTGTCCCGCTGCTTACAATGTTTGCATTGAGATTTTTTTGAATTTTTGTTGAGGGGAAGAGCAATGCGTATTTAGAGCCAGCTTCTTGCATACTTTATTCAGAATTCCAAATACTGAATTTGAATCACTATGTTATTAAGCTGAGTAATTAAAGAAAAAATAGTGTCAACAGCTGATCGCTGAATGATTAAAAAATGGTATATGGTGGTTATTTTATAATTATAAGGGCAATTTTATTTTTTCATTAATATAAGTTAACTCATTGATTTAGCTCAGACAAACAAGCTTATTTCTTATTATCCATTATCTAAATGGATAAGTTGGAGGTTTTATAAGCTGTCACTAAACTAGACAAACGATTCCTTAGTTTCCTTACTATAGTCAAGAATAGGGATGATTAGATGATCCAATCTGGTGGATATTTGATCCAATCTGAATGAAGTGAATAAAATCCGATTCATTTAGTGGTGGATTGGATATGGATTTTAAAATAAAATCAGATGCGGATTTGGATTTGGATCGGATATGAATATCACATACTCCTATCCAAATTAATTTTGCTTTTTTCTTAAATTTCTAAATTGTTGTTTGAAATTTCAGATGTGCAGTTGTCTTTATCCTTTTCTTCTTTCTTTTTCATTAATATTTTAAACCATTATCTACCTCCGTTTTTTTTTTTGGTTAAAATCTCTATATCAAACAAAAGAATATGAGTTGAACCTTACACACAATGGCCTGAATTGTTTTGCGCTTAACAATTATTAAAGCCTCTTCTAGTTGTTTGGAATTTGTATTTTTGAGCATTATAAATAATATAAATTTTTATTAAATTATTTTTTATGTTTTTATTATTTTCAAACATAATAAAAAAACGGATAATATCCGAACTATGGAGCAGATATGGATATGGATATATGAAAATCTTCTTAGATTGAATATAGATTTTGCATAAATCCGATCTGAACCGCTGATCACCCCTAGTCAGGTTTGCTGTGGTATTTCTACTATCTAGCTATATAAAATTCATGTGTATTTGTCATGGTAAATATCCTTGTTAATGTACGTCAATTTTGTCCTTTAAGTTACTGTTTGCTATGTGCTTTTAATTGTGTATTTTGTTAGCTGCAAGTGAGAAATATTTGGCGTTGGCCAGGGCATTAAATTAGAGTTTTAGAGGTTAAAACAGCATAGATTTTGATTTTCCTCTTCAATGATTTGGGCAATTACTTGGAGTCTTTCATTGAAGATCACTGGTCTTTTAATTGTGACACCGGGTTAAATCCTTATTTATTTGAAGGTCTTTACGTCATATCTCTTGTTAAAAACAAAATTCAAAGACTTCAGAATGTGCAAAAGCAGATTGTATTTGTTTTTTTTTATATATTTTTCTTTGAATGCACAAAATATTTTGATGCATTAAAAATTTTTGAAGACTTAGAATTTTGATTGATGTTTGAAGTTCCTCTTTTTTTTTTTTTTTTTTTGATAGGAGCCTAAATGGAACAAAGAATATCATGGGCTGCGCTTTTAAATAAAATTCACTGATAACTGTTGTGGCCGAGAAGTTTCAAATTGAAAATTTTTTACTCTGTTTGATAACGGTACTATGGTGTACGTCTTTTACGGTGGAGAGAATCATACATATTCTCAATGTTAAAGTAAGCCTCAAGATAATTGAAACCATTAAATTAAGGTCAGTTAAACAAGAGTGAACAATTTTTTTATATTCATATTGATTTTCAAATTTTTACACATTAAGTTTGAATTGTGTACCATGTATTTAAATAGTAATTATATTTCAAGAACTTGAATAATATTGTATCAGATTTATTAGTTATTATGTTCTTATCATTGTATAACAAAGTCTTGAAATACAAATTTCAGTTATTTGCATGTGCTAATAGGATTCAATAATTAACAATCTCATATAAGCTTGTTGTATTGATGAAAAACTCTTTGATATATTTTTTCAATAATTATTGATTGAAATAACAAGCTTATTGTAATACTGAACAAATTTTTCATTTTTTTCAATAATTAATAACATTTTATATATTTTAGGTTTAAATTTTTTTTATACTTTTCTTTGTCATATCCACTTTATATTATGACATATATTAATGAGATGACATGTCAAAGTATTTACTCATTTCAACTTTGCATAATAAACAAATTACAGATTTCTAACAATATGAAGATGGAGATTTTGGAATTTTTATTAATGGTAATATTGTTAATTTTATTAATTATTAGAAAAAAAAATTGAGAAGCTTTATTATTTTAAATATTAAATGAGACTATTTTTGAAAAAAAAATTATGCACATTTAATATTATCAATGATATTAATATTTATGTTCACTCAATTAATATTGAAATTAAAATTAAAAAATAAACTTAAAAAAAGCTACCTTTTTATGCTAAGTTAGCACATTAATAACCAGTTTAGAATAAATAAATTTTATAAAATTTTGTGAAATTCTTTTATAAGTCTATATTTTTATATTTAAAATGAAAAAAAAATGTAGGTTTCAATTATATGAATTTAATTTTATAGATTAATATAACTATTTTAAATTCTATAAAAATCGATGGAATTTTCTAATTCGTTCTACAAAATTAAACACTATTTTTTTTTTATAAAACTATCATCTTCTTATGCGAATTCAATTTGTTTAACTTTTTTTACTTATTAAACTTATTTATTTTATCAAAATTGATTATAATAATAAACTATTAAATGTTATTTGATAAAATTACTCTTCTATGAATTGAAGTATTTCTTTTTTTTTCATTATTTTTTTTTAGACTCCATAGTTATTAGTATGAAATTATAGTTTTTGTTTTATGCATTACTGTTTTCAAGTGTAATTAATAACAATAATAATCCTTTAAATATTTTTATAGTTTCTAAATTAATTAGTTAAATAAAAAGGATATTTTACACTTTTTTTTTTAGAGAGACCTTTTATACAAATTAAAAATAACTATTATGATGAATGTTATAATTATTTTATATATTATATTTATATAATTAATTAATTAATTAGCTAGGGTGGGATGTGAGTGTATTTATTTATATGAAATTTATTATTTATATTTTAGTAAAAAAACAACAAGTTATGATATTGTATATAATAAATATAAATTGGTGTTTATCATTTATTTTTATTAAATTATTATATTAAGGGTATTTTAGAAAATAAAAATAAATAAATTTTTATTTAAAAATTTATTCCAAACATAATTTTATTAAATTCAATTATATTTTTTATTTTAAAGTGTAACATATTAAATATGAAAAATTCATTTATAAATAAATTTTAAATAAATGAATTTACTTAAATGAATTCTGAAAATGATTTCCTACCTCAGTATTTTGATATTATTATAGATTTTTGATTTTGTTTCAATTTCATTTATATAAGAACCGGATATATATATATATACTACCAATTGGTTAATTGAAATAAGAGAGTGGGATAATCTTAGATAATTCATTTTAATATTTTTTTTAAAAATTTAAACTATGCTATTTCACTGGTAGGTGTTAATTATTTATTTTTCTAGAAATCACATTGATCAGTTGTGATTTGACAGGAGTTATTTTCTATATTATCATCAACATAAAGTATGAGGTTAAAATTTCATTGGTTATGTGCTAATTGATGGATCAATATTATTAGACTGGCTGAAATGAGAAATGATCTACTGATAGATTTAGAATAATATCCCAACTTTTGTCAAGGAATAATAAGAGTTTTCATACAGGAAAGTACATCTTTAATCCATATTAGCTCTTCAAAAATGCTCTCCTTATTTTTCACCAAAAAAAAAAATAATGTTCTCGTTAATTCAAAACATTAAATGCTATTTTTTATAGTGTTTGATAATATAATGTTAGAATTAATCTTCCAAAACGTAAAACGCTATTTTTTATAATGTTCGATAGTATAATGTTGGAACTAATTTTTAGAAATTAAAATAATATTTTGTGAAAATTTAATTAATGTAATGTTCAATTTTTAGAATTTTATTAAAAACTAATTAAACAGCTAATGATTAATTATTAAAACAGTTAACAGCTAAACAAATGCAAAATGGTGTAGCGGTGACTGAGAATTAAGTAGGCAATGGAAGAGGAAATGAGAAATCAAAATTGAAATTTTGAGGAGACCCACATTACAGGATCTTGCCTGAAACAAATCCCCTTCAATAATTCTCTGTAAATTTCTTGTAGCTTCAAACTGGAGCATGCATGTGAAGGTGGAGCATCCGTTTGGTAAATTTAGGTTTCTTTTATTGTTCACATGCATAATGTGATATTATTTCTGGCTTTTTCAGAGCAATTGAACTACAAAATTATTTCAGCCAATGACATATTCCAAATCATGAATGGTGGTTGAGTTGGTGGATGGATGACATTTCTTTGGCTATTTTGATTTCCCATATTTAAATCCTTCATCTTCATGTCATACATTACAATGCAAATTCCACCATTACACTGTTAACTTAATTCTTTTAAGATTCTGCTTAATCAAGTTGGGTTTATCTTTCTTTACTAAATTTATGTTATAAGCAAAATAATTTATAAAATTTTGTTCAAAAATATCAATGCATATATGTTAATATTTATTTTTTTATTTTTATAATTACTATGATAAATATATAAACTTTAATTAGTGTACTAATTATCATCTTAATTATTTTGCAAATATTACTAAATTGTCTATATGAAATTAGTCTCCTACACAAAAAATATCAGGATACTTGAGGAATAAAAAAAAATTACTAGTAGAATAATTTTTTTTTATAAATAAAATTGAAAACAAGGATACGTATTTGGGTATTTTGGACTCAAAAAAAATGCAGTTGAGTTGGTTATAGTGGTAGTTGGTTCTCAACTACAAAAGCTGCGAGGCTGATGACTTCATTCCTGGGCCACATTTCATCAAATAGAAATAACATTGTACTGCTAATAGTATGGGCTGTATAAGCTTATGACCCATCAGTCCATTTTACAGGCTTCTCTTTTGTCTGATTGAGAGAGAATTATACATTGCCACCTTTCCAATAATTTGCAATATAAATATGAAAAACAAAAAACACAAGCCTGAATTATTAAATTCAATTATGCATTTTTTTATTTTTTTTTAAGGGAGATGCCTCAATTATTATTGACATAAAAAAAGAAATACATCATGAATAATATTTTATAAAGGATATTTGCATTCGATGGTAAGTAATAATAATATTAAAAAAAAAAAAAAAAAACTTAATTGGTGAAGATGATTCGTAGCTTCACCATTACAATATGTTTATTAGACTCATCACTGATCTTACAAAAATAAATTATTAACAATGGAATCTGATCTAATTAAGCAACGATGATTAAGTTAATGCAGTATCATACTTCATGCATACGGATCAACAAGTTCATGTTTTGAGTCAGCCCCCATTGATTCTTGCTTCTTCTTCGAATCACATATGTATGAACTTTCACCGCCACAAGAAATGCAAGGTTAGGTGGTTTTGAAAAAACGTGGATGCCTCTTTGTTTGTTTATGGAGGCTATGTAATGTAATGTCTTATGCGTAGCTCCACGCATATCAATAATTCCCAATCTCTTCTTCTTAATTGCTTATTATAATAATATTAAAAGTCAAAACTTATTTAAAGTCAACGGAAGAAAGCCAAATATATTGATCACCAACAACTACTGATTAACATAACGATCAACGCACGTTACTTTATTATTATTATTATTATTTTTTTTTTCAAAAAATGGGATTATTAAATTAATTAAGTACATGTTTTGGATCCGTACAATTCGGATTATAATATAAAAACGGTATCGTACAGATGAAATGAGAAGAGAAATGGTACGGAACAAATACAAATGCATAAGATTGATTTAGGCAGCAGCAACCAACCCATTCATCAACTTATTATAAATTAAGAATTTGTAATATTCTGTTAATAAATTATAATAAAGCATAGCTATTTGGTCCTTTTTAATAACGAATCACTCTAATCAATTTTGGTCGTACCCATTTTGTCTTTCCTTTTTAAACTATCGAATAATACAAAATTAACAAACCATTTGAATAATAAAATTAAAAAAAAACAACAATTGTCTCAACTGGCTCTTAATTGAATAATTAATGGGGAATATTTCAAATTAGTAAACTTGTTAGCCCTAATGATTGGGCAGTTACACAACCCCCATCAATAGCTATTTTATTATTCAGTAGGGTGCATTATTCTACACTCCAAGTCCTAAATCCATGCCTACTAAATTAAAACACTATTCAGTGTTTGTTAATTCTAAGCTGCAATTTGATGATTTTGTATTCCATATGTATCACATCAACCCATCTTTGTTATTAGACCTGTAAAGGGACAAAATATGTTAATTCTTAGATTTGAGATGGATGGCATTTTTTTTTTCTTTTTGGATTAATTGTATTATAATAATATTGAGAGTTAATTATAGAATTTTTTTTAAAATTAATTTAAATATTATATTATCGAATATTATTTTAAATAAAGTGATAATATTTAAAAAAGCTATGGTCCAATACAACCTGAGTCGATGTTGATGCGAGTTTAGTCCGAAAGGCACGTTCACGTGTATGGAGATGCATGGTTCATAGTGTGTTGCTGTGTTGGCGGAGAACGCTTTGAATTCTCTTGCTGACGCGACTGATTCTCTAGATCTGGCTGGTCGGTTAGTGGGTCCTATTTTTATGTTTCTAGGTATTGTGACCATGACGTGTACAAGAAGATTTAAAGAAACAAAAAAAAAAAAAAAAAAAACAGAGAGAAGGCTCGAAAAATGGAAAACTAAAAATAATGTCTCAACGAGAAAGCAAGCCGCCGTCTTCTAATACTAAATATTAATGGAGTAGAGGTTTCAAAAGGGAGTCTGTAACTTTCAAACGCCAGAAGGTTTAGAAAAAATAAATTTACTGGAACAGCTAAAATATATAAAATTAGAAGAAAAGAATGTACCCTCCCTTAAATCATGTACCAAAATTAAGACTTTATTCGGTATCAATTTAAAATTTTATTTCTATTAATTGTATTGCTCAGTAATATAGTTTTTATAATAATTTTTAGAGATTAAGTGAGTTTTTTATAAAATATTTAACACTGTAGCTTTTAGCATTTCAAATAGATTAATTGATTTTTTAACCGCTATACTCATTGTTTTTTATTCTAAATTCAGCTCATTAAACAATTAATGTAATAGCTAATATTGTATAACAAGCCCAAAAACGTACAATAAAAACCCACCTAAGCTAACTTTTGGTTATTGAAAATATAAAATATAAGACAAGTTGGGAGTAAGTAGTGTGCAAATAAGAGTGAGAAAGACATGCATAAAAAAAAGAAAATTGGAAAAGAAATGGTGAAGTGAAGGTGAGAAATAAAAGAAAGAGAAGCAATTAGTGGAAGCACATGGTGGTGGGTTTTGAATGGGATAGATGAGAAGATTTGGGAAGAAGAAATAATTTGGATGGTCACATGCGAGTTGGGTCATTTGGCTGTGTTTTTTTTTTACCTTCAAATCATTTGCAAAAACTCCTTTCTAATTTCCTTCGGTGGTTTCTTTCTTTTTCTTTTTTATGAGTACCATTGCGCCTCCAGACAAGTAGGAAACCCCAGGTTTGAGTCCTTTTGACTCAAAACCAGGACGTGGTTGTAATATATGCACATGCATATGATGTGAGTCTTGGCGGCAACCCAAGTGCTCTTTATCAAACCTTCACCCTCACCTCCACCATCTCGATCCAAAAAGCCAAACAAAATTGCTTTAATATCAAATACTTTTTTAAAAATTCAATAATTTTTATTACTAAATATACTTTTTTTAAAAAAAAAATAATTTTGTATTAATAAATTAATTATTTAAAAAAAATTAATAAAATAGATATTGAAAAAATAAAATTATAGTAGTAACAATGTCCGCAACGTAGTGCGAGTTGGTTTCGCTTTGCTTGTATAAACTAAAACAAAGTTAATTTTATTTAAAAAAAATTGGATAAAAAATAATTATAGAAATATAGATAATTGGATTGGGTTAAAGTTAATTCTGGTTACAGGAGATGAAAAACCATTCTTATACTCAGCTACCATAAACTTAAACGTCCCTCTGACTGCAACTTAATTCTTGTTGTCGTGGCTTAATGGTATCCGTTCCTTCAAATCATTATATTTACAGTTTACACCGTTATTGCAAACTCAGAAACTTACCTAAAAGAATCGATTATTTATAGGTTTCGCATCATTACTGTCCTTTTTAAAAAAAAAAATAAAATTGAATTTTTACATTAATAACTATATTTCTATATATTTTAATTTAATTTTTTAAAATTTCTATAAAAATAGTTTAGTTTTAAGAAAGAAAATAAAATTAATTAAATATTAAGTGCAAGTTGGCGATAAAAGAAGGGGGAAATAAATGAGATTCATAGAAAGGGGAGCAAGCAGTTGGGATTGAGGAGTGAGAGAGTGGTTTGGCTAAGGAAACCAACAACACATTTTAGGGTAGTCAGTGGCCACGACGAGCGAGCGTTAGGCTCGATATTGGACCCACTTTACGGTTATTGGCCCCTTCCTGGCCAGGTGCAGGCCATACGATACATGCATTACTTATACGGCAATGGTCCCCACCATTTTTACGCGTTCATTTGTTGTCTTCTTCTCGGCTAATAAGACAGAGACACGTCATGGCGCATCGTCACCGTTGATTTTAGATAACAGTCAAATTGGAATTTGGATGGGTTATGATTAGCATTAAATTACGGTCAGTAACTTTCTATTAAAATTATAGTAAATTCTAAACAATCCATTAATAAATAAAAAAAATAAAAAATGAAAAAAAGAAAAGGACAAGGGCACATGTACTGCTTGAAACATAAGCAAAGTGAGCTCAACTTGGGGTTGATGGTTAAGAGGGCTACGTTACAATTTGTAGAGTGTGTTAAATAAGAGGGAATCAATAACCTAACTCCCAACTTTGTTACTAAATTCTCCACCATACATTGCAGTAAGGGGGAATCAATCTATAGACTATGCTCTCCATTTGTTTTCACATAACAATTTGTCTCTATTTTTTCTTTTTTTTTTTTTTTTTTTATGCCATTACTTATAAGTAAATATGGATGTCCCTTAGTTTTAAACTGAAATCCAACATCAAATTGTAATCCACAGTTTCGGTTGCAAACTATAACTGACACGGTTTGATTTTTTAAATTGAAATTAACTCTTTTGATTTAAAATGGCAATTTTTGTTTAAAACTTTAAAAATCTATTTTTCAAAGAAATTCCTAATTTATTTTTTATTTTATTATAATTTTTTTTTTAAAAAAATTAAGTCCGTTTATTAAATTGTTTTAGTCTTCCCCAATAATACTATTTATTATTATTGTTTATTCAAGTTACAAAACCAAAAGTATAAAAAATAAAAACATGAAAAAGATTATCTAATTTCGATTCCAAATTAAAATGAAATCACAATTGGTGGTTCTAAAATCAACTTAGAAACTGTCTAAAAGTGGCATAATTACTTCAAGCCTTCACAGGTTTAAATGCATCTTATTAGTCTAAGATTTGTTCATTTTTATGTGTATAATTTACATATTGTGCTTAGCAATGTTGGATTCGCCCAAGAGTAACCTAATATTTCAAGCCAACACCTCATTTAGTACGGATATTATACTTCATTCTATAGGAGTTAGCATCGTTATTGAGGTTTGCTCCACTATTAGCTGTTGGAATAAGACTTATCTTTGATGCCAAGTCTGTACATCCCAGGTGCGGATGTTATAGTTACAGTTTCATTTTTCTTATGATTATAACTGACAGTTTTAAAATCAAAATCAACTGTTTTGAAATCATGCACATGTCTTATTATGGAAAATGTTTTTCTTAACTAAAAAGAATCTTTAAATGGAAAAAGTGGTTCTAAATTTTATGTTCAAATCATATTTTTTCTGTATTTAAATATAATTTAAAAAAAAACAAAATCCATATAAAACTAATAAAAAATACCAAATTGAATTAACATAAATATACAATTAAACAACAATTTGAAAAATTGATCATGAATACTAAGGCAGTAAGTTTTCAATGTATCCATTATATAGGGAAACCAAAATTATATTCAGCCTAGCATAAGATAGATATGGAAAACTCAATGTTATTATTGATAATTTGAGAAATAAGCTCAAACACATATCAATAAATAAATTAATAATTATAAATTAGCCGATTAGCCAGAATTTGAGATTCAGATTACTTGAATAAACTAAATATCAAACTACCTTGCAATGGAAAGAATGATGATTGGAGCAAGCGTATCCTTGTTAACCGTTTCAGTTATTATCGTATCCTACCGACAACATAAGGATGAGTAAAGAACAGAAAGCATAATAAGAAATGATCAAATGAATAAGGAAAATTCTGGAATTGAAAACCAATGAAGTAATTTCATTTCCAATATGCCTTTTTTTTTTATCAAATTGGAATTCACGTTGGCAAACACAGCCTTACCAAACAATATGAATACATGTGTGTGGGTCTCATTCATTCCTATTTTTTGATATTCTCCCAATTCAATTGAATTATTCGATTCTTATCCATATCTGAAATTGAAATTATCTTTTGGTGCTAAAAACTGGAAAGGTTGCATATTTAAATCTGTTAGGAAATAAGACAGTTTTCTCCACAAGGAAGGATTATTCCTTTGTAATTTACTCCACTAAAGAAAAAGTTGTTAAGTTGTTTTTATTATTATTTTATTTATATATACTCAATACGCTGGAAGAATATTTTACTGTTGTATAGCCTTTTTTAAATATTATAAATTGATAATAATTTTATGATGGGATAACTCTTATTTTATCATATTTGATACGATAAATTGACAATACCAATCATACATTGGATTGACATTTATTTTTATTATTAAATGCTTAATTTTAAATGAAATTCATAATTAGTAGTATATATTACTCATTTTATCTCAAAATATAAGTAATTTAATGTTTGTTATCAAAATTAAGAAGGCAATTGATTTGATAAAAATAAAACTAAAGGGTAATTAATCAAATTATTGTTTATCTTAATATCAACAGTAACTTGTAAAGATAGTTATTGTGTCTACTATTTTTGTTTCATAATATTTTTACATTCGAAATTTCACGTCTGAAAACTATTAAATTTATCTAAATTATAATAAATTATTAAATAAATTTACTATATTATTTTTAATTTAATGTTTATTCTCTAAAACAATCGTTAAATTAAAATAATAATTATTTGTCATATTTAAAAGGTTAAACATGAAAAGAAGATTTATTATTTATTGACACCATAAATGTAACAAGTATTTTGAAATACATTATTTTTTCAAATATTAACAAATATTATGAAATAAAAATAATAATATAAATAAAGGTAACATTGAAAAAATATTATTTATTACTGCATAAAATTCTCAAAATAGCTTATATTTTGAGATAAAACAACACCCTAAAATGATTTATATTTTTGGACAAATAGAGTAATTAATTTCAATTTTATTAGATTTTGTAATAACATAATATCATACACTAATAATTTGGGTGCATATTTTTAGTTTTATTTATTTATTTATTGAGTATTTGAGCACAAGCAAAAAAATTTTAATTTAATTTTGTTTTAGATTGAGTCGGGATTTATTTTGGAAGAAAATAGAATAAATATTAAAAAAATGAAAAAAGAAAAAAAAAATTTGTAAAACCTGCTGCTCGGACCTTGGTGATAAAAGTTAAAAAGTAAAAATAAAAATACTCGAAATGGATCTTGACTCGAGAGAGAGAGAGAGAGATTACAGACACAGCAAATAGCATTAATTAGACTGTAATAATAAATTTTTGGACCTGATGTCTTCTCTATGATTCCTCCCCACCTCGTGCCCCCTCTCCATAAATACCCCCACCATCTTTCCGCTTTCCTCATTCGCTCCCATTTCCACATCCATACTTACACACACTTCATTACTCGCTCCTCCTCTCTTTCCAATCCACAACTCAAAATGGCTAATCTGGATGTGCTCTGCATTGTATCTCTGTTTTCTCTGTTCTGGGTAGCTAACGCAAGAATACCCGGCGTTTACACCGGTGGGTCATGGGAGAGTGCTCATGCTACTTTTTATGGCGGTAGCGATGCCTCTGGTACTATGGGTAAGTAGATACTCTTCTTTTGGAGATCTATCACATCTGTCTCCATATCTCTGCTTTCTTTTTAACTCTAATTCTTTTGCTGATTTGATTTTTGAGCCGCATTTTTTACTATATGTGCAAAATCTTCATAAACTTGTATTGTAGTGATGGATCTCTACTTTGCATGCTAACTTAAAATCAAACTCTGTTTCTCTGTTTTCCTTTTCCCATTTATTCTGATCTTTGAAGTGTTATTTTGTAGGTGGTGCTTGTGGGTACGGTAATCTGTACAGTCAAGGGTATGGAGTGAACACAGCAGCATTAAGCACAGCACTTTTTAACAATGGCTTGAGTTGCGGCGCCTGTTTCGAGATCAAATGCGCAGATGATCCTAGATGGTGCAATCCCGGTAGCCCTTCCATTTTCATAACCGCCACTAACTTCTGTCCTCCTAATTTCGCTTTGCCTAGCGACAATGGTGGCTGGTGCAACCCACCTCGCCCCCACTTTGATCTGGCCATGCCCATGTTCCTCAAGATCGCTGAATACCGTGCCGGTATAGTCCCGGTTAGTTTTCGCAGGTGAGTAGACTGGACGTCTCTTTTCTTTTTTTTATTCTGTTTGATTATGTGCTTAAATGGTACCATTCTAAATATGGATTATGATCTTGCTTGAGCATCTGTCGTTGAAAATTGGTGAGAGCTATATTTTCCTAGAGAACAAACATTGCATTCACTTTTCCTGCTCTGTGCTTTTCTCGGGAAACAAACGAATTCTCAAAAGAACAAGCATAGTGGCTAATTGCTGGCAAAGAATCATATCCGACGCTTTTACCCATAGAAAACAAACGAAATCTGTTTCCCCTTTTTGGCTTTTTGGTCACTTCCGGAAATGCCTCACTTGCACGCAGTGCATCGTTAGAGGACATAAATAACCTTACTTTTTCATCACTATTACAATAATCCATTGTCTATACAGAATTCCGGGAAATCTGGAGAAGGGTAAAAGGACAAAATTTCACCCGTAGTCCCACGCGTGTGATTTGAGTTGGTGTTTAATAATTAATTAATTTCCTTTTATTATTTTGTTTTACAGGATACCTTGCAGGAAGCAAGGCGGGATCAGATTCACAATCAACGGTTTCCGTTACTTCAACCTGGTTTTAGTCACCAACGTCGCAGGTGCAGGGGATATCGTGAAGGTTAGCATCAAAGGGTCAAAGACAGACTGGTTAAGCATGAGCAGAAACTGGGGGCAAAATTGGCAATCTAATGCGGTACTTGTGGGCCAGGCTCTCTCGTTTAGAGTCACGGGCAGTGACAGGCGTACATCAACCTCATGGAACATCGCACCCGCAAATTGGCAGTTTGGTCAGACCTTCACGGGAAAGAATTTCCGCGTCTGATTTTTACCCTTCCAAAATATTTTTTTTTTTCAAAAAAAGATTTACAAGTTTTATAATTTATATATATATATATATAATTATTGCAAGGGCTTTTCCCGCCTTCAATTTTCCTTAATTTTCTCGGGAAAATTTGAAGTTGGGTGTGGGAAAAGGTAAAGAAAATAGATAATTTGGGGGTTTTTGGTTAGGGTTTAATTTGAGTAGCGGGAAATTAGTAAAAAGTGAATGTGTCTATGGTAAAACTTTTTTATACTATGGACTTTTTTTGGGTTGTTTTTTTTTTTTTTGGTGTGCTAAGAAAACCATTGATGAATGGTTAGTAAGGGGTTCATAATTGAGGCTGAAGCGGCTGCAGTAAGGAAACCATGTAGCCCGCAGCTTTGATTAAATGTCTTTTATTGTCTGTCACTGTCGCTGTAATGCTTTAAATAGTTAATGGTAACTTTGGTTACTACTTTTTAATGGTTATTACTTGTTGCCTATGTTATATGGACAATTTTTAAAATATAAATCGATTAAAGTTTTTACATATTAAATTATTTTTTATTTCAGAATAAATGAATAATTTGTTAAGATAGTTATTAAATTTAATGTAAATAAGAGTAGGTTATCAGTAAAAGCACAACGATTTATATTTTGAAATGGAAAAGAACGAGCAAAAAAGGATTCAGCTACAAAACTATGTTAGAGGTGAAGCTATTTCTTTAAGAAATTTTTGTTTCTTATAAAATTAATAGCAAAAAAAAGTTGATGTCACACAAGATGAGGGTATTAATAGGAAAAAAACACTTCTCAAAGTTGGCAAAATAAAGGAAAGGGGAGAGCAAGTAGACCCTCCTCACCTCTCCTCCTTGTCGGTGGATAGTCAGAAGTCCATGTGCCTTGTCTCTCTTTTCTCTCTATAAGTGAGTATGTATAACTACTGCCACTACTCTTATTAGGTGCCTTGTTTGTAGGCAGCACCGCCACTGATAATATTTTTCTAGCCGGCGGCTCACGCCATCAAACTTTCGCCACGCCATCAAACTTTCGCCTTTTGCCCAAAAACTAATCTTCCCATCTTGATTGCGCAAGAAGGAAGGAATAGCCCATTTATAGAAAAAATGGCTCGCTATGCAATGCATGTGGACTTGCTTTTTTACTATTATTATATCTACACGTCAGAGATCATTTCCTATGAAATTAGCTTTAAAAAAAATGATTTTTTACCTCTACTTCTATAGCTTCAACATTTTATAATATTACTCATAAAATATAATCCCTTAGTCCTAAGACATAAGATATAAGGTGATGTTTGGTTGGATGTAAGTAGGAAGCAGAAGTTCAAATTTTCAGGAATTTAAAAACCTCACTTTCTTGACCGTACACGAAGTTACTTCCTCCCATCACCCTAAGGAACTTCACTTTCCGAGCTTAGAGTGTTTGTCACTTCCTAATTCGTCCCTTTCTTTTTATTATTATTTTTTTGTTCATGTGAGGATTTTTCTAGTAGGAATACTTATATCATTTCTAGTATCAAATATCATTGACACATTTTTACTTTTCGGGAAATCGAAGAGTCAACAAAATGCAATCGTATTATATTTCTTGGGAGCTTATTTCCTAAGAATCGTATTAATGTCCTTGAGAAGTGAACTTACTAGGAAAGTCAGTTTGAACCAAATGAGACCCCCATCGTTCAAGGTTTTTGCATAGAGATTAGAAAAATAATTAATTCTTCTATTTTAATAAAAAAAATTACGATTTTATCTTTATATTTTGTTTAAATTAAATAGTATATCCTCACGGTTTTAGAAATACATTTTTTTATCAAGACTTTTAATCCGTTAAATACCTAAGTCCTTTCGTATAATTTTTCCACCTTTTCCATTATATATCCTGTAAAAGACAAAATTATCCTCATCTTCTACCTCTCAACCCTCTCTCTCTCTCTCTTACATTTTAATCCTTTAACCCAGAAAAGAAAATCCAAAAAATTAAAAGAGAAATTGGGTAATACAAAATGAGAGCAAAATCTCATTTTGCCATTCCCATAAATTGTATCCAAGCAAAATCCCCTTTTCCCATTTTTCATATCCTATCAAAATTGTGTCTTTGCCTTTGTGTAGCGCTTGGGAAACCATGATTTCAACATGCAGCTGAAGATGCTTTATTAATTTTCGTCTTCATCAGGTAATGGGTATTTTTGATTCTCTTTCTTCTAGTAGTTCTACAAGTTGTATGCATTTAAGAGGTAAAAGCAAATATGATTCGTTCCATAATATTAATGATGCTTTGGCTTCTTTTGATTTGATGCTTCGTAGTAATCCCTCACCATTATTATTGAATTTTGTAAATTGTTAGTAGTTCAAAATGAAACATTATGTTGTTGTCATGTGCAAACAAATGGAAATTTTATGGAATTTTACATAATATTTACACCATTAATATTTTGTAAATGGTTATTTTTTTTTTTGGGTTAAAGGATTGAGACGGACGAGGGAGAGGGTTGAGAGGTAGAAGATGAGAATAGTTGTATCTTTTCATAGGATATTTAATGGAAAAAATGAAAAAATTAGACGGAAGGGCATAATTATTTAACAGGATCAAAAGTCAAGGGAAAAAAAGAAGTGTATTTTTAAAACCGCGAGGATACATTAGTTAATTTTGGTAAAAATATAAAGATAATATCATAATTTTCCCATAACAAAATCAAGAATAATTTGACTATATTATCCTTTATCTCAAAACTAAGGATATTTTTGTATTTAATATAATTAGGGATAACATTAAAAAATATTATTTATTAGTCTTTAAAATACCTAAAGCAACGTATGTTTTACGACAAAATAATTATTAAAAAACGACTTATATTTTAGAAGAAAGAGCACTAAGTAATGAGTTAGCTTTGACAAATTTAAACTATTTACCTTGAGAACTTGGGAGACTTAAAAATATATTTACTTGCTTTTAAGAGGAAAATAGATCTAAATTGGAGAAAGATCAATCTTCTCGAAAACTAACACGCTCATATGGGTATTAAAGACACTGAAAGGACTTTAAAATTTACTACTATCTCTTTGGCATGTGAACAAATGCATGAAAAAATTATGATTTTATCTTTATATTTTGTCAAAATTAATTGGTGTACCTTATTACACCATTTTATCCATAATTTTTTATTCCCTTAAACTCTTATATCTTTCGGTCAAATTTTTCACTTTTTGATGTTAATTTTTAATAAAAAGATAAAATTGTCCTCATCTTCTATATCTTAATCCTCTCCCTCTTCTATCTCAATCATTTGATCCAAAAAAAAAAAAAAAAACAACAAAATTTAAAGAATGTAGCTTTCAAGTCCGAATCAAAATCAATGGGAACAACGACGACAAATCAACAGCTGTAGTAGCATTGAAATACAAACAAGACAGAGAAGAGAAAACCAGTTTTATTAAAATGGATAAGCTTAAGCGAAGAACCAACGATCATCTACTTGCCAAGGTATTGACCTTCAACTCTATGTTGCAGAATGATCAAACCCACCGTCGTTGCTTCTAATTGTCTCCACAATGCCTGCATCGCCTAATGTATCATTGATGATGGGATTGGTTCGATCCTCTTCACCGCCCATTAGGGGTTTGCACGAGATTATGAGAATCTTAATCCGTTTTTTAAAATCGTCCTGAATTTACCATCCCGAGAAAAATTTGATATTAATTTCATAGTCACGTTCCAAAATTATTTACGAAATGGGATTGGTATTTTGATTAAAGTTGACTGTACCGATCCAAGTTCTGTCTCATCCCGTCTTGGCTTGAAAATCGAGGATTTCTGTCTTATTTTTTCCCTCAGAATTCTATTTTTTTATATGAATTTAAAATTATGCCCCTAAAAATCATTTCATCCTTTTTTAATTTAGTTTTTTTTTTATGATACCAATTAATGCTAAAGTAATAATATGCATTTTTTTAAATATAAATAAATCAAGTAATTAAATATAATTTTGAAGATAGATGTTTCCTCCATCATCCACAATATGTGTTTAGTAAATTTTTTTGATAAATTTTTTCTATTAAATAAAAAATAGAAAGATTAATTAGTACAAGGGGAAATATTAACTTGAATTAATATGATTGTTGGATGATTGGTTATGCTTAATGCCATCTATCATTATTTACTTTTCAAATGATATTCAAATTAATTACATAAGCATCAAATTTAAATCAGCTTAAAGACAATAGTGACAAAAAGAATGACAAAGTAAAATTCATAAAATATATATAAAATTAATTTGTATATTATTTTATTTTATTATATTTGACATTGCTTAAAAATCATCTATTATAACTTCAGTAGTAGATTATCAATGATTGAATTGATTATTTGATTTATTTTTTTTAAAATCAAACTTATGTACATGAATTTTATTTGATTGTAATTGATGAATATAGTAATATTTTTTATCTTTCTTTGACTATTGAAAATGCAATGAGATGGGACGAGATTATATATCTATTGCGACAGAATTGAGAATTCATATTTTACATCTTGATATTTTGGAATGGGATTAGGAATTGTGAATTCTTATCCCAACCCAACCCATATACTCCCATATCGCTGTAACAATCAAGCTATAATCTTCATTTCTTGCGTTTACCCATAGATCTTCGTCAAGACATCCAGCATCACTTGTGCTTGATTGAAAACAATTGGAAGGTTGATTCCTTTGGTTTGAAAAAAGTGAGGTTGATTGAGATCAATCGGTAGGTTGATTTTTCTGATTTTATGTTAAGCAAAGCTGTTACCACCGTGGTCGATACTATTCCGATAAAAGCAGAGGATCATTTTGCCCATGTACTTTAACTGTCACACCCTATCTCACTGTAAGATATGACATGTTGCCCATAATATACTTAATAAGTACCAAATGATTATAAATATCTACTAAATACATTTTAAGGGACTTAAAATTTTTTCCTTTTACTCAGATTACAACTTGTTAATAATTAAAAAAATAACATGTAGTTACTCATGATGAAATTTAAATATCTTCTTCTAGTTCATTCATATACTATAAAAGAAAATACCTTATCAGTAATTAATTATATAATTAAATTATATCTCTATTAATACTAAATAAAATAATTCACTCAATCAAAACTATTAAGACAATTACTTTTGCAAAGACATGAATGGTTCCATAACCCATAAACCTATGAAATGCAGTTACATACTGAATCGATCTTATTTATATAAAATTAAATAAACAATGATGAATATATATATATATATACAATAAGCACATGTAAAAATTATAGTTTGTACCATAATTAAAAGTCCAGTTATCTGCTCAATTATAAGACCGTTCTACTAATGTTATTATACATCATATACCAAATTTCAATAAAAATTACAATACTCAAATTATTTAAAGAAACTCCTGCTTTCTCCTTTCGTTTTTTTTGCTATGGTATAAAAAACACTGTCGCTAAACAAAATTATTTAGTGGTGCTATTTTATTAGAAATTATACTTTCATATTTTTCAAATGTTATCAATAATAAACAAAAGATTTCTTATAGGAATACTTTTCATATACTCTTGTTTGAAACCATAATTATCTTAAACTCACTCTTTAATTTATAAGAAAACATTTGTCATTAACAATAGCAATAGCAATAACGATGGAAATCACTTAATTAAAATCCATTAGTTGCCCATATAAATCGATAAAATAACATCAATGTCATTTTCATAAAACATTCATTCAATACTTCAATAATATTTCAATTAGTCTCAACAATCTAGATAGACTCAATCCGAAAAACCATCAAAATTTAATGTGCACATCTAAATATACAATCTACGACCTCAATCTGTAATTTTTATCTCAATAGAAGATGGAGCAATCTACAATCTCCAACCTCATTATAGAGGGAGATCTACAACCTCACATGGAGGGAGCAATAACAATCACAGTATCCACTCAACAAATGATGTGGTACCGGCAGCTAATAACCATAACAATCACAATACCAATTTCAACAAATAAAGTAATATTGGAACCAATAACTATATCTATCAATTGCTGTGAGACTATAAAATATTTCATTTATATTTCAATATCAAATCATTCTAGGCAACATTTGATTTCATAACACTGCTAAAAATATTTATTTATAGCCACCTTCACATAATGATCATAATAAGTGGCCCATATTCATCTTTTTTATAAAATAGAATTTTCAATCAAATCATAATAGTTATTTAAAAATCATTTCATATAAAATAACATTTCTTTCTTTAAAATCTATAAAATAATATTTCAACAACTTCAATAATTCCTTGAAAGAAAACGACTCATATCACAACATATGTATATATATATACATTAAAAGAAAAAGGTTAGTATTGCACTAACCTAGCTTATAAGGCTTTATTAGCCCTCCCTTCTTACTTATTGACTCTATTTCATTTTTGTAGTTTATCTTAACATATAAACAAATTATACAATTGTTTTAGTTCTTTGTTTTCACCTTTTGTTAATGTATAAATTCTTTTTTATTTTTATTTTCTTTTAGTTTATATTTGCATTTCATTTTACTAGCGGTCATAAATTTATATTCTTCGTCAAATCAATTAATTTAAATATTTCATATTACTTTCATTTCACATTTCTTCTCCACATAGCTAAATTTATTATTCACTTCAATAATTACCTTCAATAACTAGTTTGCCACATTTTATTTATTTATTTCACCTTCCAAACCGATTTAGCATTTAACCTCTTAGATTTATTCATAAAACATTCTTTATTTGTTTTAATAACTAATATATTAAAGTTTTGAAATCAAAATCTTTGAATTCATTTACTTTGCTTATTTTTAGATACCACTTAAAATTCCATTACCAAATACTTCATAAAATCTAATCGAATGCAACTCTAATTTTGTATTTTCTTTCATCAATTATTTCCTACTTAATAATACAATTTATTATTTTAATAAATTTATCCTTCTTTTCCTTTTCTATTATAATTGATTGTATTCTTTTTGTAATTTAAGTTGTCTATATTTTATATTTCACAACAATTACTCAACCCATCATCATCGTCCATTTCATTTTTATTTTTAAACTGCCATTCTAATAAAAGATTTCACAATTATAAATTTTTATCTATCAATACATTTTCAATTATTACTTTATCTTTAATTCGCATTTCAATATTTATTCTATTTTTTATTAACCTATTAATAATTCAACGGTCTCCATTTAACATTTTCTCAACTTTCAAATTCTTAACATTTTATTATTATCAATTCCCATAATTAATTTGGTAATTCAATTCCCTCTGTATATCATTTAATTTTTAATCATAATCAGACCAATTTAAATTATCCAACCGAACAATTTCAATAACAATTGTTCCGAAATTTAAAAACTGAAATTTAAAGTATACCAATCAAAAATCGGAGTTTGGATTTCAACGTTCTGTCTCTCGGGTGTCTCGCCGGATCGCCGCCGTCCGGTCACCGGGCCACCGCATCTGCCGCCGTATACGGTGGCCGGGAAACCCATCGTGCCTAGAAATCGACTCAAATCATGCCAAAATACTCGAAATTCTGTGGGGACTCCCAATCCGTGATCAATTTGCGCTCCTTGTGTTTTATTCGGCCGGAAATTGCTTCGACAGCCACCACACCACCGTTAACCATGGTGGATACGTCCTCCGTGCCTCATCGCCGGAATTCCTTTAGGGGAAATACTCAGGAGAACATGGCGAGTCGATCGCGCTCCTTCCCAGCATGCGTAGTGGTCTGAAATGACGAGGATTCGCCTGAGAAAAACACTTCGCACAGTAACAACTTTAAATTGTGTTTTTCCTTCAATCCAAACTCAAATCCCACTGATTAAGACTAGAATCAAGCTCTTCTCATCGAGTTCTTGTTATCGACACAATCAATCGCCACTGATACTGATCGGAAATGGTGGAGCGATGGAAATAGAGAAACGGGGAGAGAGAGATGGGGAGGAAGAGGGATTTGTTTTTATATTATTATCATTATTATTGTTAATATGATTATTATTATTACCAATATTTCTCCCCCATTTCCTATTTTTGTTTTCTTTCTCATTTTCCTCATTTTATTTACTTTCATTTATTATTATTATCATTATTATTAATATTCCCTTTATAATTATTCATTTACACTCATCTATAATATATATATATATATATATAAAAGTACGAATGAAGAAAATTTGGTCCTTAAAATGCCTCTATTTATTCTAATTAGTAAAAAATATTATTAAGGATAATTTAGTTTTAATAGTTAAGTTGAGACCACATTATATTTATTTTCATATTCTAATTATTATTATTATTATAATTTTAATCTAATTTCATTTTAATTAAAAATTTATTTTTTAATACGATTCTAATTATTTATCTATAATATATATATATATATAATCTATAATATATATAAAAGTACGAATAAAGGGAACATTTGATCCCAAAAACGCTATATATTCTAATTGATAAATAATATTATTAAGGATAATTTAGTCTTAATAGCTAGGCTGAAATCACATTATATTTATTTTTCTATTCTAATTATTATTATTATAATTTATTCTTTAATACGATTCTAATTAGAAATTTATTTTATCATACCACTATATATAGATGTTTAGTTTGATTATTTTTCGCTATCAATAATTTATTACTTTTAACTATCAATAATTAATACTTCAAACTTTTGCTATTTTGAATTAAAATTATTAAGTTTGCGATTATTTTTCTTTTCGTAGTAAATATCTCTATTTATAAATTAATAAAATAATAATTATTTATATTTATTATAATTTAATAATTCTTATATCTTTTTATTTGTTTGAAGTTATAAATTTATATATTTGCTATTCGTATATGATTTTTTTATTTAATTAATGGATACAATTTTTTTTTTTAGCAGTAGATTTTTTCAATCGAAATGGTGAACTGTTATAATAATAACAACAGTACATTTAGATTAATGGACACAATAGATTTTCCGAAAACTAGGTGCATAACCTGTAAACGAAGTGAAAATCGGACCAAATTATTGGATTGGGCCAAATCGATTAGAATCGAACCTAAATAACACAAAAGCCGTATAAACCTTTATCAGTTCTTTTTCTTTCTTCTCCCTCGCCCAGCGCCGCTCAACTCTCTCTCTCTCTCTCGCGTTCATTCCTGGTGAACTCAGTAGCGCCTGCAAACTCTGCCTTCGATCGCTGCTGGACACCACTGATCGATGTCGTGTACCTCCTGCTCGCGATGCCATGACTTGTGAAAAGAGGGACTTGTGGCTTTGATGCCATTAAAGAAGTTTCCATATGATGCTGATTTGGCATTTGACGATTTTTCTACTAAGTTGTCGTATTTTTTTAAAAAATAAATAAATTTTTTTGACTTTTTCAAATGAAAGTTGACCCTTTATCCGGGGGAAATTAAATTTTAAGTACTAAAAAACAAAAATAAAAATAAAAGAAAAGAAAATTGAAAATAAAATTAGGAGTATATATTCTATAATCTATAATATATATAAAACTACGAATGGGGAACATTTAGTCTTCAAAACGACTCTACATATTTTAATTGATAAAAAATATTATTAAGGATAATTTAGTTTTGAAGCTAAGTTGTGATTACATTGTGTTTATTTTTCTATTCTAATTATTATTATTATAAGTTTAATCTAATCCTATTCTAATTAGAAATTTATTCTTTAATACGATTCTAATTCTTTATCTATAATCTATAATTTATAATTTATAATATATATAAAAGTACGAAGGGGAACATTTGGTCCTTAAAACGTATTTACGTATTCTAATTGATAAAAAATGTTATTAAAGATAATTTAATCTTAATAACTAAGTTGAGATCACATTGTGTTTATTTTTCTATTCTAATTATTATTATTATTATAATTTTAATATAATTAAAAATTTATTTTTTAATACGATTCTAATTATCTATCTATGATATATGTAATATAATCTATAATCTATGTATATCTATAATCTATAATCTATAATCTATATAAAAATACGAATGGAGAACATTTGGTCCCCAAAATACCCCTACGTATTCTAATTGGTAAAAAATATTATTAAAAATAATTTAGTTTTAATAGCTAAATTGAGACCACATTGTGTTTATTTTTCTATTCTAATTATTATTATTATAATTTTAATTTAATCTTATTCTAATTAAAAATTTATTCTTTAATACGATTCTAATTATCTATACTCTATAAGATATATAAAAGTATGAATGGGGAAAACATTTGATTCCCAAAACATTCATGCATATTCTAATTGATAAAAAATATTATTAAGGATAATTTAGTGTAATACCTCGAAATTTTTATTTCAATATATTTTCTATTTAAATTTAATTGTAAATTATTGACCAATAATATTACGCCACGTAGTATTATCGAGACAAAAAATCATTTTAGTTCGTCCAAAAATTAATTAACCGTTAATCAATTAAAAATTGGACCAATTTTTTTTATTACATCGAATTAATTAAAATTAGATCTGAATCTGACATTTTTGAAAAATATTGTGCGTTACTATTTTTTTTCTCCCCGATAATATAACGTCGGATGGTTTGTTTTTTTTAATAATTTTACTTTTTTTTCTTTTTCTTTCTCTTTCTTTCATTTCTTCTTATTTTCCTCTCCTTCTTCTTCTCTTCATCGACACAACACACCCTCACACAGCACTCTCTCTCTCTCTCTCTCTGTGTCCCTACCTCTCTCTCTGTCACTGTGCAAGACAAGCAGCACCACCACTGTTGCTGCGCCAGCCGTTGCAACTCCAACCACCACAGCCACAACAACACCCCACTTCTCTCCTCTCCTCTCTCCCTCGACCTCTTTGTTACTCTCTCTCTCTTTGTGCGAAGTCCAGCCATCACCACAGCTGTAGCAGCTTCACCATGCCACTAGAGCCTTAGTCCCAACAGTGTCGCGCCACCGTTGTAGCTCGCCTTCCTCCTCCACGCGGCTAGCCTCCAGCTGCCTCTCTCCATCGCGCGATCCAAACCCAACCAATCTTCACCGCGCCACCGTTTTAGCAGCAGTGCCTTCGCGTTGTTCCCAGCAAACCAGACGCACCAGGTCGCCGGTCCAGCTGTTGTAGACGGTTGTGCCGCTGCCTCCTCCTCCTTCAACTTTCGGATAATTAATCTTTGGGACTGTGATAAATATTGCGTATTAATTTTAATCCCAGAATATATTTAGTTAATTTTTTAAAATTTTTGATTGATTAATTTCTTCATTTATGGGGTTAACTAATTATTTGGTTGAAAGGAATTGAGTTGTTAAATGAAGGAATATAGTTTTGTGGTTATTAAGAATTAAATAAGGTAGATAAATTAAATAATTGAGGAATATTTGGAGACTGAATACAAATTAAGCAGAATAAATTATTTGGTAGTAAGTATTAATTATTGTGAAATTAAGGTTTTATTGAGTGAATTATATTGGTAGTGAGTTATAAATTATTGAATTAAAGGTTTGTTATAAGTCATCATTTTAATGGTTAGATATTTGGGTAATTAATTACCAATGAATAGACTGTGTGAGGAATAGTTATTTAATATACTAGGTTATTATTTATATTGAAATATAAATGGGTAGTTATATTTTGGAGGAATGCTATTATAAATAAAATAGAAATTAGATTTAAACCAACAGATAAAAATAAATAAATAAATTTATTAAAAGCTTTTAGTTAAGGGATTCAGTGTCTGATATTATTTTCTTTACTATATGTATCTTTTTAGATCAACCGAGATCCTCTACTGCTTCTTCAAGTCAGGACCCAAAATAGAATTGAAATATTCTACTATCGCTGTGAGTAATAATAAATGGGGCACACCATCTTGCATACATGCATTTCATATGCATATCATATACTCTTTATATTATTTAAAATAATCATGAATCATTCCCTATTTTTATTATTATATTGATATTCTTTATATTTGAAATATAATATTCTAATTCTATAATCTCAGTCTTTAAAATATAATATTTCGGTTCTATAAATTTTTATAATTTTCGTCCTTGATTGTATTCATACGTTGCATTTATTGTATTGAATCTATTTGGTGAATCTTTGCGATATGAAATAATGTGCTTTGTATCTGGATGAAAATTGGGACGACGTGTGTCACTATGGGTCAATGGGCCAGGTATGGAGCATCCGCTCCCCGATATATATATATATATATATATATTTTATTATAATGAAAATTGGTCGGAGCCAATAGGTGGATTTGTGACGTCATTGACCAATTTTCACACGTTGTGAAAATCTAAATGTGATTTATTTGAAGGTGCTGATGTATGATACGTGCTTATCAAGTATGCCCATTTTATATATATTGTGAAAGCATACTCCTTGAATGTATGAGTTTGTATTATTTATTATTATTCACTAAGTTTAATGAAACTTACCTCCCATCCATAAATATTTTTTAGAAAATAAAAGAATTGTTGGTTCTTAAAACTCTACTTCTTTCTCCGTAGAAATTTAGTAGCTATTTCCACATTTAAAAATGTCAGTATGAATTATTTATTAAGTTTGAGACATTATGTATACTTTATTCAATTCCACAATTAAGATGCTAAATTAATATTGGTATGTAAAAAAAAAAAACAATTATGTGCTGACAAATAATCTGTGGAGTAATTGTTTTGAAAATTTTAGAGACTATACGTTAGAAATAGTTTGACCATATTATAACAAATAAATATTTATATGAAAATCTATTTTTATTAAATGGGTACAGGCCCGGGCTATGGATTATATATGTGATATTAAAGCTGGATCAGAAATGATATTAACTGTTTATTGAACAATGTCATGATATGGGCTTACTATTTTTAGAGTCTTATGGTTATAAAGATGAAATATTATAGTTTAAGCTTACTATGGGTCTCGGAAGCCTTAAGTTTATTTAGGTCCTGTCCACGGTTTTGGGTCGTGACATTTAGTCTTAATAGTTAAGTTGGGATCACATTGTATTTATTTTTCTTTTCTAATTATTATTATAATTTTAATTTAATTTTACTCTATTTAAAAATTTATTCTTTAATATGATTCTAATTAAAAATTTGTTCTATCATACCATTATATATAGATATTTAGTTTTGATTATTTTTCGCTATCAATAATCTATTACTTTTGCTATTTTGAATTAAAATTATTAAGTTTGCGATCATGTATTTTTCTTGTGGTAAGTATTAACTCTTTCTATTTATAAATTAATAGAATAATTTTTATTTATATTTATTATAATTTAGTATTCTTATTTTTTTATTTCTTTTTAAAGTTATAAATTAGAAAGTACACACAAAATATTTTTCTTCCCACCTTATGAAACCAAGATGGATCTGAGTCCTCCTATCTGCTAACTCGAGCTTTAAGAGACACTCTGACTTCTTGATGCTCTGCATTATGATATAATAAATCATAAACAAAACAATTATATCAACGGTCATGCACAAGAATCACATAATACCTAATCCAGTCACATAATACTTAATTATTCAATCAAATAATCTCAATATTACCTCTAACAGAAGTTAGAGAAATTAGAATTTACTATAAAATTGAATTTAGTAATTCTTATTATTATATTTTTTTGTATTATTATTTTTACAGCATATGATTAAATATCTTTTTAAACTATCGTTACAATGTTATACTTGTGGTGATATTGAAGATATTCAAACTGTTAATAAGTAAGAATGATATTTATTTCAAATATTTTATACAATATTAGTGATTGGTTATTGTGATATTTTTAATTAGATATATAATGTCTTTTAATTTATTTTATATGTATAATGTCAATTTCAGTATAGTTGATACATATAATAAACTTTTGAAATAAACAAAAAAAAATTATACAATGAGTACAAATAACGAGTATCTACGTGCAATGCAAGTTTTGAAAAACTAGTTTATATAAAATCCCATAACATATATTATAATTTAACCTATACTTATTATTCATTGGTAAGTAACCATTATACATTTTATACTTCAAAGAATTTAAATATTCAAAATACATAGATAATAAAATTACATTAATATCCCCTATAACATTTTCCTAGGATAAGGGTGTTACATTAACCCTATTCGTATTTTTTTTATAAGATATTTAACGGAAGAAGTGAAACAATTAAAAAAAAAAGTGTATAAGAATTTAACGGAAGTAAAAATTGAGGGTAAAATTGAGTTTGGCAAAATACAATAATAAAATTGGAATTTTTGCATATCAGCATGAGAGTATGTTAGTTAATTCCGACAAAATACAATAATAAAATTGTAGTTTTTGTATAAATGTGTAATTTTTTTTAGTCATATCAAAATAATTCAGAACACCGGCTGTGGGGATATTTAACGGAAGAAGTGAAACAATTTAAAAAAAAGTGTATAAGAGTTTAACGGAAGTAAAAATTGAGGGTAAAATTGATTTTGGCAAAATACAATAGTAAAATTGTAGTTTTCGTATAAATGTGTAATTTTTTTTAGTCACATAAAAATAACTCAAAACGCCGTCTGTGGGGATCGAACCCACGACCACGTGGTTAAAAGCCACGCGCTCTACCTCTGAGCTAAGACGGCCTAATTGGTATAACTTTTAATCTTTCTCCAATTGATCTTGTAAAGAAGACGTATGAGGCTAGTTTTATGATTAATGTTTTGTCTTGCATATTATTAACAGTTGATTGATCCAATCATTCCGTTTTTTGTTTCTTTAAAGTTTCCTGAAAAATAAAATTTTATAGAGTAAAATATAATGAAATAAAGGAAATACAAAAAAAAAAAAAAATCAACCTCTATTTGAGAGTGGCATTTGGTCTTAGTTTTCCTAAAATTTTTTTGTGCATGGATTCACATATACCAGAAAAGATACACAAATATTCTAGTTTACCAAAAATCAACATTTTTCTTCACAAAAAAAAAAAGAAATGAATTTTCATTTATACCCAATCTACATCCTTATCATGCCTTCACAAATAAAGGAGGTTAATATGCAACGGTACCTAGCCCATATGGATGTTGTCCGCTTCAGATTTATAGGTGATCCGCACGGCCTTGTTCTTGGACCATAACCTACCTCACAATTCAAAAGACAAGACCTTACAATGGCTTATTCAATTTATATATCCAAATCCATTTTGCGATTTTGTTTTGGGTTTAAATTTATTTTGTAATGGATCTTTAACCAATTTTGCTTATTTTATTTATATGTTTTGCTATTTAATTTTTTTGATTAATTATTAATTAAAAAGAGAGTCAAAGAAAATGGGGAGCCGACAATTTTAGGAAATTTAAATAACAGAGCATTATTTTAGCAAGTATAAAAAGTGACGAATTGGAAGAATTATAAAAAGAGCAAGATGAGCAAGAGTAAATCTCCAGCTTATTTTCACCTAATGTTCTTCAATTTAGAGGATAATTACTTTAAGGTACTTTATTTTAAATTTGTATCTTAAAACTCTCTTAACTTTGGAGTTTGTAACACAAAAGTGGCTCACGCGAATTTCTGGCAAAAAAAATCGAAAACATAACAAGGCATAATTATGGATCTTACTTTTTTACGCATAACATTTGACGTGGAAAAAAAAATTCCAACTCAACTGTATAATTGGATTCCGCATGGACATATATGTGAATTTACTATTTGTCCTTGATAACACTGAAATCTATCACACCTGTTTCTCTGCCAGTAACACCATCATCATCACCCTTCAACACCACAAAACCTAGCTCTTTCAACCTCCACCAGCAACACCAGCAATACCATAACCACCATCTTCCTATCTTTCTTCCTCCTTCCAAAAAAAGAACTAACTCAATACATCAAATATGCATTTGGCTTTCTTATCAATGCTTTTCTTTAACCATATCTGATTTAAAGACTCTATCTTTTTTCAAATTTTGTCTCGAACCTTTCCAACTTCGAACCAACTTGATACTATAACCCAGATCACAATACTAGGTGTACGGCTATCTAACTTATCGACGATTAGTAGGTAATTTTGCCAACATCACCCATATTATAAATGACAATGATACCCAATTGTTTTCCATGATCCAACTCTAAATCTCACTTAACATATTTGTCATGCCTACTACTGTTGACATCTTATTAGAATGGCTGACCTTGTAAAGTAATAAGGAAGGAAAACAATTTTGCGGATTTCAGAGTAAGAAATGAAAGTAATGAGACAATAATAGAGATTGACACCGGATAATACAAGAGGTAGCGTGGTTGGTGGCGAATTGATGTGAGCATTGATTAATAGAGATGGGCAGTTAATGGTGAAGAGAGAAGGGAAAGAAAGAAAAAGGGAAAAGAAAGAGAGGAATCTAGAGAGAGAAATGGGTTGGTGGCCAGTTTGATGTGGCTATTGATCAATGGAGATGTGCAGTCAACGGCGAAGAGAGAGCGAAACGAAAGAAAAAGGAAAAAGATAGAGAGAGAAGTGAGGTGTTACATGGAATTCTAAGGATAAAATAGTAAAATTCATATGTATGTCCACGTGGAATCCAATCATATAGTTGAGTTGAAATTTTTTTTTTCCACGTCAAATGCCACACATGAAAAAGCCGCACCCACAACAATGCATTGTCACGTTTCCGATTATTTTTTGTCGAAAACTCATTTAGGTCACTTTTGTGTTACAAACACCAAAGTTATGACAGTTTTAAAGTACAAGTTTAAGATAAGGTACTTTAAAGTGATTACCCTCTAAATTGAGGGACGTTGGGTGAAAATAAGCTGAAATCTCCTCAACTCTAACGAATTAACCCAATCTAATCAAGTATGCGACGATTGAATCAATTAATCAATCAAACAATTTACTTTCTAAACCTTTTGTGCAGCTGAATTTCAATACAAGAATTGAAGCCCTTTTTACATTTTTTTTTTTGCTCAAATTTCCATTTGTTGCATAGTCAATGAAATGTTTATTTATGGCCACAATCAAGAAATTAAATTAATGCGTATTTAATTTTTTTTTAGTTTGTGTATTACATACATCTATTATGCTCACAAATTCCATATTCAAGCTATTACCTAACCATAAGAAGTTGTCGACACGAAAAACGACCACTACCATTATCTAATCACTTTTTATGCATATATATATGTGGGATTACCTTAGTTATATTAGATTTATGGGGTTATCTATAAACCAAACAAATGAAAATATAAATTTTTTAAAAATCATTTCTATTTTATCCTTTTTCTTTTATGTATAATAAGAAATATCCTAAAATAACAGTCTTTTTGAGTATTTCAAGAAGTAATAAATGATTTTTTAATCTCATATTAGATATAATATAATTATGCTAGAAACGAGTAATAATGTGAGATAAAAGATAATTCCGTCAAATTTTTAGTTTTATTATAATTTAGGAGAAAATTGATTCTTTGTACAATAACCTTAAACAACTTATATTTTAGGGTAAAGTGAATTTTTATTTGAATAAAAGAGAGAACAAGAAATATTACTAAATTTTCTTTGTTAACTATTTCTTCTTTAATTTCATTTTAAGGCTGAGTTCGACAATAACTTTTTTGAGCAGCTTTTAAATTTTTTATCAGTAAAAGCTACTTAAAAAGTTATTCGGTAACATAAAATTTATATTAATTTTTAGATATCAGGATAGTGTTTTGTAAAAAATTAAATCATGTAACGCTTAGCTTTTAACGTTTCAACTCAAGTAGCTAACAATTAACAGTTAAACATTATTAAAATAACTAACAGATAACAAAGTAATTAATTTTATCGGTTTAAGAGAATAGATATAAAAAAATTAATTTGGATATAATTAAAATGTCACAGGGAACGAGGAGGATTCTTACTTCTACAAATGATTCTTTGAACTCGTAACGAGAATTCTTATTAGTATAAAGAAAAAATGTAAGTAAAATTTACTCTATAAATTATATTAACTAATTTTTCTAATAATCTCTTGGGATAGGGGGGAAATTATTATTTTACTTTTTCCCTAATTAAATTCACTTTTGATATTTTTAAATTAGTCTGATTAGATTAAAAAAACTTAATTAGTAGCCTTACTTTTAATCAATTTTAGTCAAATTAGCATGTAAATTTTTTCATTTTTTAACTCTAAAGAAATTTATTTTCTTTTTCGAAATAATGATTTATATTGCAAATAATAAAATTTCAATAAAATATTATATAAAAGAACTACTATAAGAGTTTTTAGTTCCCCTTTCCATTTATATTTTCTCTATTTTAAATTATGTTTTTTTAATTTGTATTAAATTCTTAGAACTTTGAGAGAGATTGATTGCGATTGACCATCGATTTAGGATATATTTAGCATATATATAATGGAGTCTGAATAGTTTATATTAAATAAGAATTCCGAATCTTGATTTACTTTCTGTTTAGAGTTATTTTAAAGGGTCTCTTTATTTAATTAAAATAATATGTTAACAATTTTTATAATTTCATCTTCTTGTTTTAATTTTAATTTTTATTTATTTATGGAATTTCTAAATATTTTATATTAAAAATTAAAATAATGTTTATTTTCTAAAAAATGAATTGGAAATTCGTTTATGCTCAAGCACCCTAATAAAAAAATTTTTATTTAAAAAATATCCATTTATAAATTAAATTAAACAAAAAAGTAATAAAAATGAGTTTCAATTTTTAAATTTAGACTTTAATATAGTTATAATAAATTTTTAATTCATTGAATGTTTAATGAGCTGAAATATCACTATGGGCTAACACAATAAAGTTAATCCTCCTTCTATCTCATCAAATAAGTAAAAATAGCTATAATTGAGAGGATTTAAACTCAAAATCAATAAAATATATTGTTTGTGGGTTTTTCATTATTTATTTCTATATAAATAAGTTGTTGAATAATATAGCTGACTTGTACAAGTATGGGCTAAAACCTTCAATGAAACATTCTTGGACGAGGTTAATGGAGATTAACAAGGTCCATGGCCTAGTTTAGTGATTTTCATTGCACTTATGCTAGTCTAAGGTCTCCTCCAGAGGAAGAGCCCACGGCCCTTTCCTGATTTGAGCCTCCAAAAAATTTGTTTGTCTATCTCAGCTTTATTTTGATACCGTTGCGGGCCTTAGGCTTTGCCATTGTTACTTTAATTTCAATGTGAAATCATATTATAATAATAAAAATCTAAACAATATAAATCATAGGCCAGTTTTTCGGTTCGAAAAATTTATTTAAACTACTAGATCCATAGCCTCACTTATAGTAAGGACCAAATCAGTAAAGTTAAGAATTCTTATTGAAACTAGAAAAAGAAAAGAATAAAGTTGAAATACTTTTTAAAAATATTTAATTTTATTTGTTTAGTATTAAATAAGACAATGTACTCGGCCGCCTAGATAAGTTTTTTCTTTCACAGTTAATGATTTGTGCAAAAAGGAAATGCTTCGAATCAATACCCTGTTGCAGGACCTTTTGAACCTACATGATCCACGCCTTCAACATCTGAAGCGCTAAAGCAGAGACCATTGCCGTAACATCTGGCACAACCGTAAGTTTCGAACATAACATATTCTTTCTTTTTTTCTTTTCTTTTTTTTTTTTTTTTTTCAGTTTAAGTATAAATTCAACATCTGAAAAACAAAAGGCAAAAGCGAAAGCAACAACAGAGGAAGGATTTGCGTCTTTGTTTAAGCATATTTTTGAAACGGATCCAAATGAAAAGCTGATCAAGATTACCTTTCAAAATCTACTGGACTTGTTGCTGGAACCATTTCCCTGTTAGGGTTCCTTAGCTTAAGGTTTGGAATTTAGGGAGTGTGGAAAATAATTTGGAAGGGTGAATTGTGTTTCAATAATATTCCCTCTCCACATCCATTTTTTTTTTTTCTGAATTTAAATGGTGAAAATAGGTGAAATTGGATGGAAAGACCCAATTTCTAATGTACTTCTAATGTAGAGATGTCATAGTTACTAAATGCAAGTGTTTGTTAATTGGATTGTAACTTTGAGACCTAAAAGTACTTCGGTCTTTTCTTTTCCAAGTAGTGAGATGAATTTTATGATTTCAAATACTGAGATGGACTAAGACAAATGTACTATGACCACTACATATAACTATGAGCTGTTTGGTGTCTTTATACTGTAGAATGTGGTTTGAGTAAATGCAGGGATTCGAAAATAAAAATGAAAAAATGAAAAACTTTCAAAACATATATATATATATATATATTTATTTATTTTATTTTATTTTTAAATGATACAGTAGTACATCATTTATGGATTTTCAGTTGATGAATACAGTGGTACAAGTGATACAGGCTAACCTATTGAAATTTATCTTTTTTATGTTTGCTCTAGCAAGAATTGAACTGAACTAAATTGGTAATAATACGTAAAAAGGATAAGCAAGTTGGTGGTAAAGCGAGTGAAATGTGCACAAACGGGTATCTTCAAACCAATTGTTGGATTCAAAGTACTTTGAATTGGCCTTTTTCTACTGTCTCAAAACTCTATTTGAGCTTAGGAAAAAATTATCTTCACCTGCAATGGTTGAATGTAGTCTTCCCGCAGCCCAACCGTTGTTCATAGCACGAACAGCAGCCTGAGCTGGATCACCAGTAACTCGACTTCCGTCTATTTGTTTTCCATATTCTGGAAGACCACTTTCCTTTCTTTCTTTTCTTCTCTTCCTCTCCTCATCTCTTTCTTTCCTCAGCCAGCTCTCCACTGTTCTCTACAAGCCATGGCCATGTCATCGGGGCATTAACCATTTGAAAAGGATACAAACAGTGTTAATAAAAACAAATATTTTATGATGCCTAGAAGAATAAAAAAGAATTAGGCACCAACAACTAACCATAAGTGACAAATTGCTGCTCTCTTTCACTTTTGCCAATAGCATTGCTAATTGTAACTTCCCATGAGCCACATACACCTGCACAGAAATGATTTAGACATTAAGGACATGTATTACACTATAATATGTTTAACGAAGAGCAATTGAAAGGAAAAAAGACGTACAATATGGGTTGGCCACTCATCTAACCCATCAAATATATGTGTTGCGTAAATGATTGTAGCACCTCTTTCTTCACATTCTTTTGTCAAGAACTTCAGAAGGTCAGCCCTTGCCAGCACATCAAGGTCAACTGTTATCTCATCAAGAAGAAGAACCTAGATAAACAGCAAGGTAGATGAGACATTTGGACAACTACTAACTAGTATATAGAACTTCATTGGCTTACTCAAATTGGGAAGGTTAATTACATGGCAATAACAACTATTCAAATAAGATGAAAATGCAAAAAGGAGATACCTTGAATGGCTTTAAGAGACCCATGCAAATTTGCACTCTTCTTCTTTGACCATCAGAAACCTTGTGCATCCTCCATGAGAGATCAATATCTAATACCTATCCTATCAAGAAAGCAAGTTGCATGATTATAGTGCGGCATGTGGCATAGGCAGCAAAATAAAAATAACCTAAAAATACTAACTATGTGAATTAAATATACTCAAGGAAATATTAATGTAACTTCTATTAATCACCTTCAGTAAAATTAATTATTAATGAATAGCATAATGCATTAACATCTTCAAGAATTTTAGATAAAAATTTCCCCATACTGAATGAAGATCCATGAGTCATTCCTTTTTGGTTAAATTATTCAACAAATTAGATCCTTGAAGAAAATGGCTACTTTGAATCTTAGATCTTCATAAAACACTTGCCAACTAAGGCCATAAAAATTAAAAAAATAGAGAATAAATCCGATAATCACCTAAAATAGTCCGTGCTGTTAAAAAAAAAAATCCCATGAAAAGACGCTGAGCCACTTTTTTATTCACAAGGCAGGTTATATGAATGTTTTTCAAACCTGAAGGGCATAGATGACACATGAACCCAAATATCAAGATCGGCTAGTGTATTGAAAGCAGTTGGTCAGTACTAGAGTGAGGTAACATGGTATTTTGTTAGTGATGAGTGGACTAGATTGAAATCTTACCCTGATTAGTTCTGCTCTTCTTTGGGGATCAATACCTGCTACACCAAATATCATTTTCTCAGCAGAAACATCCATTTGTATGGGAACATCAAATCCAGCAAAAGCAACTTCTCGCCTCCACTGCAGAAGCAAAATTTGATTTACAGATATTATGGAATAAATTTTTAATTAGGAAAATTCCGAAATCCACATAATTGGAGGAAAATTTTGGTTGAAACAAGTGGAACACTCCATGACTTGAAATTTTAGTAAAACTTTGCAAAAAACTTAGCGAAGTAATTGATATAAAAAATCACACAGTGCAATATAACAATCAATCTTAGGCAATTTAAAATAAAATTGAGTGTAATTCATTTACAAATCGACACTTAACACATTCAACATGCATAGAACATTCAGTTGGAATTCTACATTGTGATATCCAAGATCATCAGAATTTAGAAATGAAGTGTAATCTAATAAAATCCCTACGGAAATGAAAAAAATTTCCATATTTGTTTATTCAAATATAATGCAAAATACTCTCCCCCAAAAATCAGACAAGTTAAAATTCACTAAACACACTAATAGAGTTTCTTTTCGTCAATACCTTTCCTGCTTTACTCATGTTACTCATGAAGTGAACTATAACTAAAATCCTACGTTTCCCGTAGATTCAAAATAACCAAATCCTAAATGCAATAGCTATACATATGCCCCCGTAATGAAGAAAAAAAAAAAAAAAACAAACCTCCCCTCCAAGATAACAGAGATCACCAGACGTCGTCAAAGTAGTGTCGTGAAAAGCAGACCTTCCCAAAACACGAACCATTTGCGGTTCTACCATATGCTTCCCTCCCAATAACTTCAATATCGTTGTTTTCCCTAATTGATTTTTCATAAAAAAAAAAAATCAAATTGAACTCAATTCTTATAACAAAAAAAACATCTTCTTCGCTATTTATGAGCAAGTATAAGAACGTTTATACGGACCAGCGCCATTGGATCCAACGAGAAGGCATCGATCACCAGACTTGAGTGTGAGAGAGAAATCATCGATCAAAGGTTTGCATCCAGGCGGTGGATATCCATCGATTCCTGGATACGTGAATTTCAGGCCGCTGATCTCTATTGTTGGTTCTTGAAGTTCCACGACTGCCATTTCTGTCTCTCGACCTAACAAAGTTAAGATTGAGAAACTCTGTTCAAGAGTTTAATTTCTCGGCTTCCAACTAGTAAGGTACTCTCCCTCTCCCACCTAACGCTTCAAATATAGGAAAAAGGAAATAGAAAAATTGGAAAATACTTGCTACGTGGCTCGCTTGGGGTCGTAGGGAATATTAGTTAAACGTGGCACAATAATATCCGTTCAATTATATTGATAGTGTGGGTCCCAAAAAACCAACGGTAAAGATCGGCAATTTGAGTTGATAGTATTTGTACTGCTTTGATCTCGTTGTTGCTGTTCTTTTTTTTTCCCTTTCGTTTTCCTCTCCTTGTTTGGATTCAGAGAAAGAGTTTGGAAAATGGCTGCGATTTACAGTCTATACATTATCAACAAATCAGGTGGTTTGATCTTCTACAAGGTATGCTGCTGCTTCAGTTTTTATGCCTTCGTTTCCTCTGGAACTGCTTTTTGATAGTTTTTCTTTTTCAATTTTTCATTTCTTCTGCAGAATTGATCACTTTGTTTTTTGGAGTCTTATAATTCTTTTTAAAAATTTTTTTAGTTTACTTGAAAATTTTAATATATAAATGGGCAAGCAAATATTAGAAGCGACAGATTTGATTGGTATTTGGTGAGTCAGCCAAAATATGATATTTGAATAAAGCAATCATAAAATCTCAATAAATGTGAATTTAACATTTAAGTATTGGGGTTGTTTAGTCCTGGGAAAATCTGGAATTCTTGTTGAGGAACAGAAAGGCTAATGGTTTATTGGGAATTATTTAAAATTGTCATCAGAGTTGTAAATCTAAGATAAGAAGTAATGAGAATCATTGACTGAAGAAACAAATTGTTGAAATCTTCACCTTTTGAAAGCTTATGTACTGTTAAGAGCAATTTCAAAAGTTTTCTTATTTTCTCCCCAATCAACTGTGGTTGCGTGCTGCAACATATGGTCTAATCCAGAAATTGAGCTTCTAATGTTACAGAGTCTCTTGGCAATAATGAAGTAATTAGAAGGGAAAACAAGGGGAAATTAATAGATTATAAAACCTCCTTTCGTTTTTTTGTTCATTGAAAGATGGAAGAGATGAAAAAATGATAAAAATGAGGCGAAATGTACTGGTAAATGAACTTTTATCACCCTATAGGTATTACGGGAAACAGCAACAAAAGCTAAAGGAATTTTCTTTTTCTTTTCTTTCTTTCAACAACAAAAAAAAGAGACTGGGAACATGTGAAAATTACACCGAGCATAAAAGAGCGAAAGAGAAAATGTGGGAAAATATATGAAGTTTTATTTTCTGGAATGGGGTAGATGGAACTTCTTTTTAATGGAAAAACCATTAAGTGTAGCGCAAACTTACTTTTTATGTAATTTCACCAAATTATTAATATTTGATAGGAACTGCTGCAGTTATTGTTGTCTGCTGCAGCATATCAGGCTTGTTTGATGATCTTTTGTTTATTTTATTATGAGAAAAGTAGGATTATGGATCTGCTGGACGTATGGATACAAATGACAGCTTACGTGTGGCTAGTTTATGGCATTCAATGCATGCAATATCTCAGCAATTATCACCAACTGTTGGTTGTTCAGGCATTGAACTCCTTGAAGCTGATAAATTTGATCTCCATTGCTTCCAATCTCTTACTGGTATGCAAAAACTTGAATTTTACTTGTGCTCTCATAGTCCGGTTACCAAATAAATTGAACTAAAATACTATGCAGTAAATGATAATAATCACGTTTTCTTTATTGCTCCAGATTACATACCTGGACCTTTGTCAATTTGACTCATTTTTATGGCTGTTAAGTATAAATGGGAGATTTTGATACATAAAATGCAGTTAATGCAATAAATTCACATCTTTGATTTCTGCTTACTAATGTAGCTTTTTATTTTAAGTTTGATACATCAGCTTAGTCAAGAAAAACAAACATTTATAATTTGGTAAAAAAGCCTCAATCATTTGAAAGTAAACCAAGAAACCTAAGAAATTCATTGGCAGCCAATTTATATCACTAAATGATTATATAGAAAATAAATGTTCAAGTGTGTGAGTTTTGACTTTGTAATAGCAGATATGAAGTTATGTTCTTTGAAAACTGATCTTGTGAAAGCTTACATGCAATACTCATTGTGTGTGGAATACTGCATGTTTTTGCTGTTGAGTTGACACTGTCATTCATGCTGGTTGCATGGTCGAATCTTTACTCAGCACATGAGACTTTCCAGTTTCTCTGAATGACATATTGAATTATTGTTTTGGTCAGACGTGCATGCGGTGCAGACAAGCAAACTTTAAAGGTTCAAGAACTTTAGAAATATGGTCTAGATTTTATCTAGGATCTATTTTAGAGTTATAATTATATGTCTATATTAATATGTAAGTCGCTAATCAAGAACTTTAAGTCTAATGGGGCAATTCTGTAATTTCAGCTTTGCTGGAAATATGTCCTTATTGATTTTGGAATATATTAGTCTTAATTGATTTAGGATAATGGTATTCCTTTTTAGTTTGAGTTCAAATAATTGAAGGATGAGGACTAGTTTTGGAGTCCTAGAAGTAAAAGTTCAGGAGTAGTTTGGGTCTATGGATACCCATGCTTGTAATGCTTTCTAAAAGAAGTTCTTCAGTAGATAAAACTACGGCAGCTTATGCTTTTATCTTTGAGTTTGTGTGATGCAATTATAACCCCAGAAAGTGTGATTATTTCTTGATAGGAGTGAGTCCTAGATCCTTTTAGTGTGATGCTAGTAGTTTATTTTCATTTGCTAAAGTTTTTCTATAGTTTTGAAATAAATTAAAGTCTGCAACACTGATGTTCGAGCCTTACTTTCGATTTCTATAAACCCTATCCCTAATCTCCTAAAACTTCAAGTTTTCCCAAGCTGTCCTGTGTCAGCATACTGCTTTTAGCACTTTAATGTGAGGCCTGTAATTATTTTGGGAAATGGATAAAGTATGAAGCCTGCACTTGTAATTAGGATAACTGAAATTGTCTAGGAGTTCAAATACACAAAAACATTCGAATCATAAATTTACTTCAATAGAGAAATTGTGTTAATGGGTTTAATACTTGATAAGTGTGTAATTTTAGAAAAATACTTTGAGTGAATAATGAGTAATATTATCTTGGATGATGTATTCCATACTACATTTCCCTATTTGTAGTATAATTTTGATTGTAACTACTAGAATTAGAATTTGATTATAAATGTCAAACAATATTCTTGACTCTTAATGATTTTTAATAACTCCCCTTGACCAGATATTATTTAAGCGTTACAAAAGTTAAACGTTGTTCGGGTTTTGATATCTTTCTCATTCTTCAACCTCTTGACTTGGTCAAAATATTGTTTGGTAAATACTGAACAAATTCTTTGTTATCAATACTCAATCAGCAATCTGAAATCCAATTATTACACATTCTACACATTGTTCTAAATCAGCTTGTTTCCATGTTTTTCCCCCTTTCAGGGACAAAGTTCTTTGTAGTATGTGAACCTGGAACACCAAACATGGAGGGTCTCTTGAAAGTTATATATGAATTATACACAGATTATGTCTTAAAGAACCCATTTTATGAAATGGAGATGCCAATACGATGTGAGCTCTTCGACATCAACTTAACACAAACAATACAAAAGGATCGCGTTGCTTTGCTGGGGAGATGAGCCACCTGAGGAATTTTTGTTCAGCAATTGTTTTTTCTCATTCTCATTTTTGCATTTTCCATGGGATCTTTGTAGTTTATGTAACCTTCTTTTGTTATATTTACCGTTAAACCAATGCAGTGGATAAGGGTTGTGTCTTTAGTTATACTTTATATTTTAGTTGAAGAATTGAATTAATAGAACATGTTTGAAGTATAGAGTTGAATCTTATGCAATTCGGTTGATCTGGGTACGATAGATGGAGATATTTTACTTAAGTTACAGAGTTAAATGGTTGATCTGGTGGTGAACTAATTAGATGGACGAAGTTCCTCCTGAGCTTGAAGGAGTTCTGTAAGTTACGAGTATGTTTTTGGATTTTTCCCTAATACAAGAAGCTAATATCAATGGAGATGGTTTGTCAAGCCTAAAATAGCAAGGAAGAAATGTTTATCCGTCCAACCTCTACAAGCGTGGTAACATCAATTCTAGAAGAAAGGCATATGGTAAAAAAGAAGTGAAGAAAAAAGCTCAGTTATACACAAACAGAAACCTTTGCATATCTGTGGCTGTTTTCAAGTACAAAACATTACAGCAGGCAACATCCCCATACAGATCTTTCCTCTCTCATTCTGGTGAGGAATAGAAAACATAAAAAAATGGAGGCGTGAATACTACATGCAAAGAGCAAACAAAAAACTGTACACTGCTCCAATAAAGACATGCTTCTACAACATGCTCAAACTAAACTCCTGGAACACAGTTACACATCCCAGGACTCCATTATATTAACACACCACGAAAAATCTTACTCGAGCCTTGCCTAGGCAGAAAGAAGGGATGCAGAAGGCCGTGGATAAGCAATTTTTCCAGTTTTGGTATTTCCACGAGTAATTAGATGCTCCTCCTTTTTATTTGATTCTTGAACTTCCTCTAATGCCTTTAACACTTCATCCATGTTTGGTCTGAACTTTGGTTCTACATCTAAGCAATGAAGTGCAAGGTTAGCCACCTTTTGAGCCCGGGTAAGGGAGTACTGACCATCAAGACGTGTGTCCAAAATGCGGAAAACTCTTTTTTTGTTCGTCAGGTAAGGCTTTGCCCACTCCACCAGGTTATGTTGCCCAGATGGCCGATTCTTGTCTACAGCTCGTCGGCCAGATAAAATTTCTAGAAGTACAACTCCAAAGCTGTATACATCGCTCTTAGCAGTCAAATGGCCTGCTCAAAACCAAATTCAAATTAATTATCAGAATCCATGATAACTTGCAACTTTATTGTTGTATAAAAACTCATGGACAAAGTACAGCAGGAACCTAATACGTTGCATTAACAACCGCCAAATTAGTAAGGAGATTTAATTTTTAAATTATGCTATTAGACTTGGAGATTGGCTTCCTTCACCAATCAGGCTAGTTATGCTTTGTTGGTGTCCTCATGCTCTTTAATAGTATGGAAAGTGGGAGATCCTGGACTCAAGTCTCCCATCCATCATCACAGTGGGGTATTGCATTAATATTGTCGAGTTATGAGAGGAAGTCCATTGTTTAACCCACAATTTTATGCCTATTTGGTCTCCTTGTAAACCTAAAAAAGCAGGCACGCATTGCACGCCTTTTAATGGCAGTACTGGTGTCGCAATTTTATTTCACAATCTCTACCAGTTTTATTCAATCTTGTTCTCCCCCAATCTCATGGGAAAATGGATATGTTTGCACACAATTTCCTAAGACTAGGCACCTGTTTCACATTTTTAATGGTCAAAACAAGTGAAAACTAAATTGCTAAACCATGACCCTAGTGCATAGAGAAAACGGTAAAGCAGGTACATTGAATAAGAAAACTGAAGCATGCCAAACAGGTTAATATCTGTCCAGTTATGAGAAACCACATAAACATTGTACCTGTGGCTAAATACTCTGGTGCAGCATATCCATAAGTTCCCATGACCCTTGTGGACACATGGCTCTTATCGCCAGTTGGCCCATCCCTGGCTAAACCAAAATCAGAAAGCTTTGCATTGTAGTTCTGCAAATATGTAGAGCAGTAGGGTATGTTAATACATGCAGATATACTCAAAGTCAACTCAAGCCTTTTAATCTACAATTCAGATGCATATTGTGAAAATGAGTGACCAAGTAATGACAGATAAATTACATACTGTATCAAGCAGTATATTAGAAGTCTTGAAGTCCCGATATATGACTTTTGCATCAGCACTATGAAGAAATGCAAGCCCTTTTGCAGCACCAAGAGCAACTTTCATACGAATGTTCCAAGAAAGTGGCTGGAAATGAGAGCCTCCTGTTCCAGAATTTGTTTAATGTTTGAGTTTAAAATATAAATCAGGTGCAATCAATATGGTATGCAACTCTCCATACAGGCAAAAGCTGAAGTAGCAGTTAACAGAAATAACAGGAGCAACTCACTCCTAAATAAATGATTCTCCATGCTGCCACGGGGCATAAACTCATAGACCAAAAGGCGATGGTCATCCTCAAAGCAGTAACCAATCAACTTAACAAGATTAGGATGCTGCAATTGCCCAAGATAGTTGATCTCTGCCTGTAAGTCCAAAAGAACAACACAAAATCAACTACATAGCTCGTAATAATCTATCAAATAATCTGGCAATGAAGAAGGCATCTACAATGAAATTTCATGGATACTTAACTAGTCCTGTAAATATTTTGCATATCCTAAAGGCTATTTCCATGGGATCAACCACTCATACCTGTGTAGCCACATTAAAGCATTCCAAAACAAGAAAAACATGGTTGACACTTAATAGATAGACTGTATTGCCAAGTTCCCTCTAATTGAAAGAAGTAAACAAATTGTCTCTGATTAAGCATCCAAACAAAACAAAACAGATAATAATAGAGGCATAAAAAGAGACATGACCCTCAATTGAAAAGTTCAAAATTAATCACGAATGACTAGCAAAAGCAATAACAAAAGTTGTAAATCATATAACTGACCAGCCATTCCCTGTGACCCTGGAACCCTTCTTGATTAAGCCTCTTCACAGCAATCACCATGCCAGAACCAGGCTTGGTAGCTGAAAGAGAATGCTCATCAATCCATCCTTTGAATACTGACCCAAAACCACCTTCTCCCAGTACACTATCTGGTCGAAAGTTTCTAGTGGAAGTCCTCAGCTCACTGAAGCTAAAGTTCTTTAAATTTGGAGACTGTAAGATCTCACCCTCGCTTCGAGGAGTTTGGGGTATAGAAGCCCAAGAGACCTTGCTACTCACACTACTAAGGTTCTTCCCATCTCTGCTGACACTTTTTGAATTCAATCCTACACAACACATAAATAAATGAAATCAAATTATTCGCAAAAAACTCAATAATGTTTTTCTCTTATCTAGAATGATAGATCGTTGTCAAATAAGTTCTCAAGAGCCCAACTATGATATACCTTACTTTTCCACAAAACAAAACTCCAAGACTCTGTAACATCTTCAAAGACAGAAAAATAGTTGCAAATTTATAGAAACCAAGGAAATTTATCAAATAATCAACTAAAGAAACACATACAACGAAAATTTATCTTGAGAATTGCAAAAAGTAACCTTATAGCTAAAACTTTACAGTTCCTGCGAAGAACCTAAAATGTGTTTGCAGAAGCCATAGCAATAACAAACATCTACAGCGATGAAAGGACAAAAACAACAGCTGTAGACTCCATAGATGAAAAATTAAGCAGAAAGTGAGTGAAATCAACTCAGCTAATTGTGAAAACATACAAAATCTCAACACCCACCAGCCTAAAACAAGAAATGGATACCTACCTGTATTAGAAGGAGTATAAGCCTTGATTCGATTGCTAAAACAAAGTCCCATCCGAACAGACACCTCAGCTCCTCAATATAGCGACTCCAAAACCAAAAAATCAAAACCAAACAAAAATCCAGAGCAGATCTTGTTCCAGGAGATCCTTTTTCTTAAAAATGGGAAGCAAATATTACTACAAAGAAAAAGAGGAAAAGAAAAAAAGAAAATCACTTTGAGCAACTTATTAGCTAATTTATATAGTTACAGAAACCATGGAAGATTTTTTCTTTTTTCTTTTTCTTTTTCTTTTTGTGGGTTCTTTTTGCTTTTGGATTTGAGAGACCAGAAGATCGCAAGAAAGAAAGAAAAAAACAAGTCTTTGCCAATTAGGTTCTCTTTTCGAGTGGTCTTTTTGGACCTTCGCCAACCATAGATGGTTGACTCTCTTTTGCTCCGCTCTTTCTCCCTTTCTTCCAACAACAAAACAAACAAACATCAACTAACGGGTAAAATATTGTACAAGATGGGAATTAATACCAGGTGAAAATAACAGACAGAGAACACCCATAATTTAGTACAAAAAAAATATTTTATACTACTTTGTCATCTTTAATTTAAATTTCAAAATATATATTTAACATAATTAAATAATAATTTTTACCTAAATATTTATTTTTTCGTAATATTTTTTCATTATGCATGCATATAAAAAATTCATATTTTAATTAATCATTTAAATTCAAGATTTTTTAGAGAAGTTTAGATTGAAGATTAGATTAATAATAATAGTAGTATAGTTATTAATAAAAATATACATTAAATAAGATGAAAATAGAAAATTGTAAAAGATTATTCTCTTCTATAATAATAACTTAATAAGAAATAAAATTATAATTAAAAATAATTAAAAAAGAAAAAAGAACTATTTTAGGTTTGTACCACACTATCCTTAATCCATGGAATTTTTTTTTTTTTTTTTTGAATGTTTTACTTTACAACATATGTATTTTATTTTCTCGTAACCATTTTGTTGCTTAATTTTTATGGAATCTATTATGTAACAGTCTAGTTTTTTGGTGTCGCAAATAGTGATTTATCGGTTTGTGAATAGTATCGGTCCGAGACTTAGTACTATTTCGGTCTGAAAAAATTACTACATGTGTTTAGTATGTTAATTAATATTTTTAGAGCATGTATGCATGATTTCGGTGGATAGAGAATATTTCATGAATATTTTTGAAGAATTGTGGCAACTTATGAATATTATTTTTAATGTGGTATACTAAGGAATAAATGGTGAATTATTTTTTTTAGAAGTTAATTTAATTAATTTGTGGAGTTAAATAATATTTAGAAATTAATTATTTGAGAAATATTTTGAGTCATTGGATGAGATTACCTAAGACTTGATCTTAGCCATTGATTTAACATAAAATGAGAAGCAAAGTTTGACTTTGCTACTTAGTGATCTACACATTCTCTTTCTTCTTCCTCCCCACTCTCCACGCCATTCTTCTCCTTTTCTTCTTCCTTCATTTCTTTCATTTTTCTATCACAATCTCCATTAAACCACCTGATTAAATCATAGAAAAGTAATCAACTCTTAGGGAATAAGCAGTAGAAACTAGAAATTGGAGTTCCTAAGCTTTGGTTTCGGAGTTGTCATTAAATGAGGTAAGTTGTAATTTTTGGATTTTGTGATTTATTAAGTATAATTCTAGGATTAGCCATGAAATTCATGCATTAAGTCATGCTCTTTTCTTTTCTAATGAGCTCTTTTCCTACTTTGAACAAATTGGTGAACCCTATTCAAGAGACAAAGAGAAGGCTAATGAGTAGAGTTTTTAAGTTTGTTTAAACTTGAAAAAAAAATATTAGTGCTCTACTATCTCATTTCCCCATTCAATTTCTCAAGTATTCTATTTCCAGGTTTTTGATGAATTTTTGTAAATGTGTGTGAAATGTGTTTAGGATGAAATTTTAATGCTTTTAATGAGTTTTCTTATGAGTTTTAAACATGGTAGAATGCTTGGAAAGGAACAGAACCATCCCTTTCCTCTCTAACTAGGAGTGGCTGAACCACTCTAGGTGAAGGGCACCTTGTACCCTTTGATTTTTATGCCAAATTTGAACTTGAATGAGTTTTGAATTGTGTTTTCTTATGATTTATGGAATGAATTTGGAAAGAAGTTTTTTCCCCCTATGATTTTGAGTAATAGCCGAACTATGTTAAGATGAAAGACATCTTGATTTCTTTGATTTTCAAGCTTGTTTTTTATTTAAATGAGTTTATGAATAAGTAATTTGGTAATAGTTTAAAGCTTGAATTTGAATTCTAGTGTTTAAGTATTTTTCATGACTTAAAGAAGATTTTGAAAATAGTAAATTGGATTTTATGGTTATGTGTTCAAAGAAATGGATTTAATGTTTTAAAAGAGTGATCGTAAGTTGATATTTAGTAACTTGAATGAAGGCATGATGAAAGCAAGGTTTTTGCTTGAAATATGAGTTGATTTTGATGAATGTTTTTAGTTCTAAATAAAGAAATTTTGAAATAATAAATGTTAACTTTATAATGTTTTTTTTAAATAAGGATGGGTGAATAAAAATAAGATTTATGGTGAGAGAATACAATTATTTTAGGTTTTACTATACATGATTGATATGTGCTATGATGAGATGTATTGCGATACGTGAGCATACTCGAGTTATCAGCCCTTATAAATAGGCGGACACGCTTATTATGAGAATTGGGGGGGTGCGGGTGGGGAGGGGGTGGTGGCGCTTCCATAGGCCATGATGGTGCTATCATAGGCCACGGTTATATGATGGGGACTGACGCTTCCACATGCCACGATTATATGATGGGGGTGACGCTTTCACAGGTCACGATCAAATCTGCTTACATTCTTTATGTTGGTATGAACCTTAATTAAAAATAGAATATTTGGTAAATTAAAAAAAAAAAAAGAGGACTCATGTGTGTTATAATCTTTTTATGATTTTCATACTATTCAAATTTAATTAATGTGATTTTGGTATTTATTCTACATTTAATTTGAGTATTTAAAAGCATTTTTGGGAATGATTATTTGGCTTTTTATATTATTTTCATTATTATTTACCACCACTTAATCTTCCACTCAGCGCGTCGATTTTTATCACGCGCAGATTGTGAGCTATGGGTGCTACTCGACGTCTAGAGAGGGAGCATCATAATAAAAGTGTAGTTTTTTTTTTTTTTTTTTTTTTTTTTTTTTTTTTTTTTTTTGTTGTTTTTTTATAAAATTTAAAAAATTGGGATGAAATAAATATTTTTAAAAATACGTCTAACCCTCCCATATTTAAATTTATATAAATATCCCACCAAAAAAAAAAAAAAAAAAAAAAAAAAAAAAAAAAAAAAAACTACACTTTTATTATGATGCTCCC